>JAKGUB010000339.1:1530000-1572500 GCA_026261675.1 Hippocampus mohnikei | reverse complement strand
GTATGGCGGAAAAAGGAGAAAAAGGAGGTGAAAATGAGAAAGGCCAACGAGAGGAAAAGGCGAAATATGGAATCCGCCAAAGGAAAGACAAGTTAGCGGGAAGGGAAGTCCGGTCTTGGAGGACGTCAAACGGGGGGTGAGATGGAAAAAGGAAAAGGAATCAAACAAAGTCAAAAGAAGAAACAAAATGGAGTCAAAAAGAAAAAAAACACAATCGTGGTGAGCTCGGCCTAATTTGCGCCTAAGTCGGGCAGTCAACTGGGAAAGTGAGAAGCCGTCGGAAGGAGGGAAAAAAAAACGGAGGAGAGGAAAAAGAGAAACGGTGTGTCGAAAAGAGCAAAAAAAAGGTTCCCACCACGCATTCCTTTGGATCTGGTTCGATGGCGTTTGTCCGCTGCATTTGCCTCCATCTGGACAGGAAGTGACATCATCACACCGGAGCAAAAAGCGGTGACGCCGACGAGGAGGACGAAGAGCGTACCTGGCTGGACCGGCTGGAGCGCGGGCGCGCGGGGGGCGAACGAGCTCAGATTCCCGCCTCCTCGGGCCTCCTCATCTTCTGCAAAAACCACGGCGAGAGGTTGAAAGGCGCTCAAGGTCAAAGGTCACGCGACGGCGTCAGCCGACCGAGAAGCGGTCGCGCGCGCGCGAGACCGCAGTGCAGCGGCATTTCCAATCCAAATGTAAATTGGCTGCCGCCGTTGAGGATGCGGGCGGGCTCGCCGAGTTCATCTGAGGCCGCGCCGCGCCGCTCGCCCGCATCAAATAGCCCCCTCTCCCTTCCCCCGCCCCCTCCCAAACCCAGCGAGAAGGAAGCCCATTGCTAAACTCTCCCACTGTGTGTCTGTGTGCACGTATGATGATGGAATGCGCGTTCCGGACTATGTGCGGGTCATGCACGGGTGATGCGAAGGGAAAAGCAGGTCCAGAAACGCAATGAAGCCTTTTCATGCACAAATAATGATAACCTGATAACCTGATAAGCATGTCCACTGTAGTAACCGCTGTCCCTGAGAGGGTTAGGGGGGGGGGGAAAGAAAAAAAAAAAAAAAAAGCACATCAAATTGTCTAAATACATCAATAGGATTCGACTTTAACCACATAAAATTGTGGGGGCAAACATTTTTTTAAAAGTATTCAATTCAACGTATATGGGAGATAAAAAAAAAATGTAAGCATGCAAAAAAATGTGAAAAAATATTTAAGTGATTAAAATTGTGTGTGTGTGGGGGGGTGAACTAAATTGCACAGTACAATTGTGGATAAAATGAAAACATTTTTCTCAATGCTGGAAAAAGTGTAAGAGACTATTAGTAAATGTAGACAAATAGGAGAAAAAAAATGGAGTTCATGTATAGGAATCACAATTAAAAGAATGAACACGTTTCAGAAGGTAAATGTGGGTGGGTGCCTTTTGGAAATTTTCTATTTTTTTTTTTTTAACTGCATCAAATTGCAAACAAATTAGAACAATATTTAAGAACAAAAATGTGACAAAATGAGTAAGAACATAAATTTAAATGCTGAAAATGTGTACAAAAATTGTGGGGGGAAAAAAAACTTTGGTGGTCTAAAAAGACAACAAAAAAAAAAAAGAAAATAGTTTTTATCCACACACACACAAAAAAAGGGAAGACAATGGTTGCTGGATGTCTTTTTCAGCGCATAAACTACGGGGAGAAAATGCATTTTGGACTGCCTAAAAAAAATATATTTGGAACACATCTAATTCCAAAAAACAAACGTGACGACGTGCGATTGAACAAAACATAATTCAGTTGTGCAAAAAAAAAAAAAAAACGTGAGCAGATGTGGAAATTCAGATTGCGCTCTTGCATCTGGCAAAGCTTTGGCTTGTGCGCCTGGCGCGGCGCGAGAAGGTGTCTCCGACTGTTTAGTATTCCGACTGACACTCGGCCCGTCTGCTACAGTCTGATGCAGCGCTCCTATACCCGCACGCTTGCACATACACTCTCCCCGCTGCACGCGCCCGCGCAACAAGGCGCGCAATGGCGCAGACACACTGCTGCTGCTGTTGTGCCTTGTGACGGCCGGCAGACGGGAAGGCGGCAAACAAACACGTGCGCCCGCTGGCCGCGTCAATAATACAAAACCAACACGAGCGAGCCGATTTCATACGGCGTGTGCGCGGCGCGCGCGCGATGACATATTTGTCTTTGTGTCTTGGAACACGGCCAATATTCGCTCTTCTACAAAGTAATACAACATTCGGGAGTCTAATGGAGTACTGAGAGACAAACAACCAACTGGTCGCCGGTCGGTGTCAAGGTCCGAGTAGCCAAATGTGCATTCGCGCTCCCATTTCTCAACCGTCGATGACAGTAACCGCTAACACGGAGCAGTCGTCGGTTGCATGCCTTCGGTGCAGTACCGCGTTGCGCCACAGCAGGCTGGCTGGCAGCAACGAGCTCGATTCTATTATTACGAATATATTATTGATTAAGGAAAGTTTGACACCACCTTTTATCAGAGCAATACGCAACTCTTGCAGATGCACCGACACCAATAGCACAAGTCATGTTGATACATCAAATTGCTGCTAAACTACTGACAGAGAATTTGAAGCCTTTCAGGGACAGCGGTCGCCACACCGGACAGCTTATCATGTTATCATTATTGGTGCATGTAAGGGTTTAAAGAAAGACCATGATGGCATTTTCGCTCTAACCCGCATGCAATTATTGCCAATTTTCTATCACCTTTTTTTTCCATTTGTTGTGTGCAATACATTGACATCATCAACCTTGCATTTGAATGGACATATGAAATGAGTGACATGGATACAGTTGAAAGGGGGAAAAAATGCCCTCAGCCATGCATGCTATTTAGTTCCAGATAATATCGTGGCCACAAATTGGTATCGACCGCCTTCGTGAGTATTCGATACTCGCAAATAAGGTCGGTATCGGCCCAATACCGATACCTGGCGTGGATGCCTGACCACCCCTATCATTATTATTTCCCTACGACGCATGGCTCGAGCGCAACAAGCAACTTGGTGGGCGGGCGCGGCCGCCTTTGGGGCCGGCCACCTGTGGGGATGCGTCTGGTTGTACGGCTGTAAACAAAATTGTCGTCACGTTGAGGCGGAAGACAATATTTTGTGGGTCTTAAAAGATCAGTCAAAATGCCGTCAAATTGCCGGCACGAAGCAAGTTCAAACGACCAACCAAGTGATGCTTGGTTTGCGAATACGGTCACGTCGTCGCACGCTGACGCCAAAGTTGAGTCCGAGCGCAAGGCGATGAGGAATAAAAAGACAATCTATAGTTTAGAAAAGTCCTCTCTCTCTCTCTCAACTCTCCGCATTATTTACGATGACAAAAAAAAAAAAAAAAACCCGACGCGAAACTAAGGCCAACAATTCTGCAGTCCGTCATTGTCAGACTTGATCGGACGGACAAACTAAATATGACCGTTGACAATTGACTCAAAGTGCCCCGAGTTCAATCGTGCGATCGATGCTCTTCAACACTGATGAGCAAAACACTGCAAGATTGCACGAACTCAACAGCCACTTGATTAGGTACACCACACCGCCCCATGACGACAGCAACTCCGATTGACAGTGTCACGTTTCGAATATTGTGAACAGCCAGTAAGAGCCTGAAAGTACTGCCGCGCGTGACGACAAACACACACACACACACAAAAGTCTTGTTTGTCTTGAACATGTCAAAATCTGTGTCCCTAACGAAGTGTTCGGTGTCACAGCTCGGCGTAAATAGATCCAGAATAATAACAACACGACGCTTCCGATCGATGACTTGGAAATGATCAATGGCATTGAAAAGAGAGAACGAGGGCAACATTTTTTTTTTTTTTTTTTTGCGGGTGCCGCATTGCACGCGCGCCTCGAAAAGGGGGGGCAAAAGTGGCGGCAAAGGAGGACGCCGAGTCGCCGACGTCGGCCCTGCGCGCAGGCGCGTGCACGCCGCCGACAACTGTCACCTCGGCACACGTGCGCGGGCGGAGGAAATGACAATGCGCGGGGGCGAGCAGGGGGGAGCGCGCGAGCGCGCGATGGGAAACGACGGAAAAGCAAAAACATACCGCAAGAGACACGATGGCGACTCGTCGTCGTCTTCTTCTTCCTCCTCCTCGGGAGTCGGAGCGGGTGCGCTCTCCCTCGGCGTCTCTCTCTCTCTCTCTCTCTCTTTTGTCGCGCGCTATCTGGCCATGCCTTCACTAAAGTGAGGAGGGGGGGGGTGGGGGGGGGGGAAGCCAGACAGAGGCGAGGGGAAGAGGAGGTGGATGAAGATGCGATGTTGAGACACTGCAGAAGAAGAGGAAGAGGAGGGAGGTTTACCTCTCTGGCGCGCTCTTCCGTATCCTCCTCTCGCCTCGACGAGCGGCCGCGCGCACGCAAGCCAAAGGATGCGGCGGGGGCGCGCGAGCTCATTCGCCTCGCTCTTTTATTTATTTATTTTTTTTACTCCGAGCCTGTGCGCGTGCACGCGCCTCCCCACTGGGAACAAAGGACAACTTCCTGCCCACCTTTTGTCGGGCTGGGATGACTTGGGGGGGGTATTACTTTTCATCCGTTTTGGACGAATGGGAAGCGCGGCAGGCCATTTCATTAGGCACACATGCAATAACGCGCCGATTTGTGTTGCAGCTTCGACCGCCACGCGACTCGGCGACAGCCAAGAAGATTTGGCAAATTTCAGGGGCGCAAGGCCTCTGTTGCTCGTCCCAGAAATGCATGTTCCTTGCAAACGTGGTTCCACTTCAAAGGGAAATAACCCATGTTGTCTATAAAAGAAGAATACCCGAATATTCTATTTTGTTTTCAAGTCCCAGGACATATGCACCCTTTCAGACAAAATTCCACCCACTCACTCTGCTTAAAAGTTTCACTTGTGGCGGCTCCTTTCGACATTAAATAGGGCCAAGGAGGGGCGCTACATTGGAGCACTGGAGCTGACTGAGGTCACATTGGTTCAAAAGACTTCATTGAGGGGTGGGCCGAGGATGGCCTGTGGTGCGCTGAGCATTGCCACTTTCAAAGAGGCCACGTACAGTACGACCATGTCGGATGCACCCTTGCCCCCTGAAATCGTGTGATTGTGTTCAACATGTTTTCCTACGATGAAGGCCGACTCTTCTCCTCTTTTCCCTCACACGTCTGCAGGCCAACGTTTTTCCACATCTCAAATCCCATTTTCTCATCCGTGCCTTCATGTCCACCTCATTGCCTCCGATTGTTCCATTCCTCTTCATCCGCTCTCCCACTTTGTCTTCCTTTGCCGTCATTCCTCCTCCTCCTTCTTCTTCTTTTCCTCCCCGTCTTCCTCACGCTTACGAGGATAAGCCTGCATCTTCTTCCTCCTCGCGGGCATGCCGCCTTGCTCTCTCCGTAACCGTCTTCCCCGTGACCGCAGCGATCTGAGGACACGCACACAGAAAGCGAGAGGCGGGCACGAGAGCGAGCGTGAAGGGACGTGAAAACGCTGACCTACTTCGCTTCAATAAAAGGCGGCAAGCTCGATTCACGGCGGCGACACGTTTTGGGACAAAAACAAAATACAATCAAAGGGGACGTTTGGATTTGTCGCTAACTCCCGGATTAGCATCACACAAACACTTGTTGTAACACACAAACCTCATCCAGTGTACAGTTGTAAACGTGCAGTTGGAAACTATGCTGCCCCCTAGTGGCGGTGCTCAAATTCTTTTTTTTTTCATTTAAATTTTTAGTTCAAAGGTGTTTTGCGTCAAAGGTCTTGTGCGGGTTCGCCAATGTCCTTCCCCAGCGCCTTCCTTCCTCCCTTCGGCGGCTGCGTCACGCTCGCACACTTCACGGCCGCTTTAAGCACCGAATTTCATTTGTGCGGTGGCGACGTGTTTACTGGGCAGGTCTCCACACTGTGTAGGTGTTTTCTTCTTTTTTTTTTTTTCTTTTTTAATTTATTACCCCCTCCCTGCCTCCCTCCCTTCCTTCCTTCCGCGGCAGCAGCCCGCAGCACGTTGCAGGCTCAGTGGGAGAAAGTCAATTAGAGTGAGGCCGAGCCTGGCTGGCGGCGGGCTTACGGGGAGTCAGATAAGAACGGGGAGATGGCAGCTGCCGAGGCTCGCCTGGCAGGATGCATGGGCGGCCAAGCGCTGAACTTTGCCCTCCACATGCAGACGGATAATGCTGGCACCAGCCAGCCAGCCACTGCCCCCCCCCCCCCCACCACCACTCCTTCTTCCATTTACGAATGAACTTCCTCAAATGTCCGCATACAACAAATGTACAATGAAGGCATTTTTGTTCCAACCTCACCAGGGAAAGCTCTTCTGGAACGCACTTCAATGCTACGCTAGCCGTGGGATCACGTGACAAATTGGGCGCACTGCCAAGTAACGAGAACCACGAGACACGACCGCAACTTGAGAGTCAAAGCTTTGCAACAAAAGTTAAGAGAACGTCATGAGACGCAAAACCTGCACGCTCCTCTCAGGACATCTTCCTTTTCGGGACACCTGTAATTGCATTTTGGGGACACGCACGTTGAAATTTATTGAAATTTTGCACGGCTCGCCAAAATGTCGATTCTCTTCGGCGGTAATGAAGCCCCGCATGAGCGGAATCTGCCAAGTGCGAGCGTGAACTGGAGCGGGGCCGCGCGGAACAAGACGAGGCCCGACCGACTGAATGCAGCCGACGGGAAGCGGGAGGAGCCCGGCCGAAGCTTGGCCGCTCCCATAAAGGTCGCATCTCTGTCTTGGCATTTTGATCGGGTCTGGGTTTTGTGAAGGTGAAACCATGCTGTGGCCATGGAAACGCCCCCATATTGTACTTCATGAAAATAGAGAGTCATGGCATGTTTACATAAAATGTCAAGAATGAACATTTTTGACACGTTTGCTTCCATTTTAATAGGCATCGTGCTGATCCTTCTGGCGCTTGCATCAAAACAGTTCAGGAAATTGCTCTTCGCAGAGGATAAAGAATATGTCCACGAGGGTAATGTTATATTTTCTGGCCATTGGTTGAAATATCCATTTTTCGAAAGGGTTTTACATGAGCACATCTTTTTAGGATCTCTCATTATGTGTGAGCATTAAGATAAGAATATAAAATCATATTTAGGCTTCTCCAGGCCTCAGGTTGAAGTCATTTTAGCAAACAGGATTTAAGACCTAAAGTGACTTTTAGGCAGAATGAAGGCCTTCGTTTTGGGAACTCGCATTGCTTTCAACTCATTCACTCCCAAAGACGTTTTTAAACGTCTTTTCAGACTTGGTCTAGAATCGGCTGGTACGGAATAAGTTTTAAGGGGCATGGGAGAGCCTGGCAGCAAGAGGTCACATAAGTTTTTTTTTTTTTTGCAAAGAGTGAAGAAAAGTTCCAAGATTTTGTGCAAAGTTGCCTTACCTTGAACTGCTTGTCACTTGTGCGTAAGGCCTGTGAGAAAGAGAGAAAAAACGGTCACAATGGCAATTAATGGGTTGGACAATTTGCAAATAATTCATTCAAGTTGGGACCATTTTTCTTTTTTTTTTATAACCATATTCCCGAGCAACCGTAAAATACTTAAATTCAATTTTTAAATTGGACATTTTACTTTATAAAGGCCGCATGACCCGATCCAAACAACAAAAGATGTCGACTCCTGGCTGACGATGAGGTCAAACTTCCGACTGCGGGCAATGAAATTCGCCCGGTGTGGCACAGTCGTGTTTACGAAACTCAAGAGTGAGAAATTGAAAATATCGGCCGCCGCGGCTTTGGCAAAACAAGAGAAGTTTTGTGGCCGCGGGTGTTGAGGACACGGCGGCTGGTGTGTAATTCGCAGCCTCCGTTCGCGGGGGAGCGTCGACCTCAGCAGAACATCTCCCCCGGATAACGGTATAGAAAAACTTCCCGCACCCGTGCTGTTGACTTAGTCCACTTTACACTTTGTTCCTTCCCTCCAGCGGGGCGCCACCGCGTTTCCATGCCAGCGCGGCGGCGTTGCTTAACGAGGATGGCGGCGGTGAGGAGGTGAGCGAGCAGAGATGAACTCCGACCTGCGAGAGGCGCTCTCTCTCTCTCTCTCTCTCGCTCTCACGCCTAGACTGGCTCGCCTCCGGCCGAGTGGCCGTGCTATCCGCTCGCTGCCAGGAACGCGCAAACCAGAGGACGGGCAGAGGGGAGAGGACCACAGTCATGATGAAAAACATGATGATGGAGGAGGGAAGGATGGAAACAAGGGCACGAGAAAATAAGGCAGCAAGGGAAGGAAGGAGGAAGTAAATAAGGGATCGCCATCGCTTTCCAGTTCGACTAAAGAGGACTAAGGCAAACGCTGTGCAAGCTTCGGGCGCCCCCTGGCGGCCAGGAGAAGCCACGACTTGCCACTAAATAAGCGCTTGAGGTTTTCCTCCCACGCGTACGACCCCCCCAAGAGCTAATTGTCTCGCTCAGCTTCCAGCGCACGTTCTTCCTACGCTTCCTCGCGTGCCCTCGACGCCAAACTTCACGCGACATCACAAACCTCTCAACCGACACGAAGGCTGAGGCCCAAAACAAGTTTATTGGAAAAGGAATAAAAACCAGCAGGAACATAGGGGCCAGGGGGGGGGGGCCTCGGTTAACAACAAGACGGCGACGGAGATGATGACGGTGACGAACACCTCTATAAAGCAAAACGTGGTCCCGGTGGGGGTCAGCGGAGCGCCTGCTTGGACTTTGCCGCTCCTTCTCTGGACAGCCTGTCGGCCTCCTCGTTGCCTCTGTAGCCGGCGTGGCCTGGGATGTGCATCTGCAACAAAAGCGCACACGCTTTCAATGCACGTTCCTTCCCAAATGTTTGACTTTTATTCTCGTAAAGCACATTGAGTCACCTCGAGTATGAAAATCAAGGTGCCTTGCCTTGGCCTCAATAGGCTTCGTCAAATCGTGCGAGCCCCTCCCCCCCCTTTTTTAATGTGGTGAGAGGTTTTGTGGAGCTCAATTCGGCGACACGATAAATAAAACACAAGCTCTACCATCCGCCTGTTGCGTTAAATGTTCTCGCCAAACAGCCAACCAACAGCACACGTTCATTAGTTGACTCCCACGTCACTCACCAGGGCCGGCCTTTTAAAGCCACACGCATGCAAAGTCGCAGATACTACAACAGTGTCAAACGGGAGGGGGCAACCCCAAGTGGACAAAAACAAAAAAAAAAGCACCTACTATGCGTATTTTGTACTGGTCTTGTGGATAACGCAACACACAATTACTCAAGCAATCAATTTCAAATACATTCAATAGCCCCTCCCACTAAAACAAAACACTGTACGGTTATGATTAATTGATGAATTGGATTTGAAAATAAATCGTGTACATCGCTTTTCTCCCAAAACAGGATTTGATTTCAAATTGAAAGCGCAGAAAATGCGCAAAAAATAAAATAAAATAAATAAAATATTTAAAAAAAAAAAAAAGATTTTGGATTGTTCAATTTCTGGCTTGGTCCATCAATAAATGAGCAAAAATGTGAACTAGTGTTTTCCCCAAAGTAAAAGCAGATGTTTACAAAATGTCTTATTTTGATAACCCGTCTGCATCCATGGACGATGACAGAAATTGGAGAATGTTTATAACCGAGAGGCTTCAAGTCCAAAGATTTGGACCGTTTGCAGTTCAAACCAGGTCTCTAATCAATTAGCAAACGTACCCAGACCACCTCCAGCTCGGCGCTGAGCCGGTCCAGCCTCTCAAAGTCGTCCTTGTTGGTGACGCTGCCGCCAGACTTGAGCTGCCAACCGTTCAGCTTCCAGTTCTTCACCCACTTGGTGATGCCTAAACGAGAGCCGTGCCTTCCGTCAGCCATCGTGCAAACCGTCCCTGGCTTCCGAAGGTTGCGATGAAATGCCACTGTGTGTTCTTGTGTTGGTCACCGACCGTTGATGGTGAACTTGCTGTCCGTGTAGACCAGCAGCTTCTTGATGTTTTGTTCTTTCGCTTGTTGCAGCGCCATGCACGCCGCCTGGTGCGCACGCAAGCGAGGGTTTGGAAAGAAACGCGTTTTACTGGGTTTCCACATGAGAAATAGCTACAATAGAGATTTAGCCCATCAGCACATTCCATTCCTTGCCTGGATTTCTGCACGTTGGTTTGTTTGTCTCCCCTCTAGCGGCTCGGCAACATTCCTGAAAACAACATTTTCTTTAACTTTGGTTGTCAAGTGATGTAGTGGCCATCATGTGTGTGTGTGTGTGTGTGTGTGTGTGTGATAACAAGAGTGTTTCCTCACAAAGGATGCTGGGGACCCCAGTAGACGCCGATGCCAGCCCGAGCGCCACGTTTGCCGTTGCTTGAGCAACATCCGTCCGTGTAAACCACCACGGCATCACCTGTACATGCATTCAATAAAGTCATTTTAACTGCAGTCATGGAGAGTGTCCCCCCCACTTGATCACTGTACACACCCACAACGCATCACACACACTTGTTACCCATGTACGTGAATCCATCTTTGTTGTCCGAAGTCGAACTCTGGTTGAGTTTGACGCGTTTGGACGGCACTATAGCTTTCTGTTGCTGCTGCTCCTCGTCCTCCTCCACGTTACTTCTCTTCTTGCCTAGCGGAATGTACTCCAAAGGCTCAGGCCCTTTTTTGGGAAGCAAATACACATCGGGTTCCACTGCTTAAAAAAAAAAAAAAAGAAGAAGAAAAAAAATGAGAGCAGGAAACAACTTATTTGGAGAATTTGATGATAACGAAGCAGAAGAGTAGAAGTCCTCCGCGTATGCACCTTTGGGCAGCGGAGGTGCCGCAGATGCTTCCAATCCTCGGACGAAGGCCCACGCGTCCTCCTCTGAGGCAAATTTCTTAAAGGAGGCCGATGGGAATTTGTCCACCTGGGCCTTACACTCATCCCTGCAGGGCAAACAAAATTGAAAAGTTAAAAGCACAACTGAGAACCATCCCAAAAGAAACTCCACAGCTGCAGCGATAAAACCAAATTTACATGAACTGTATATTAGAAACGTGAATAGGCGATAGTTGTTAATACAACGAGAAGAGTTATGCGTGAGCCGAACAGAAGAGACAAAAAATGGGCTTTACAAAAGGTTTGAAGTAAATATCGAGCTGATTTCTTATTTGGCTACACTTGAAAACTATTTGTAACCGCGGAAAATCTCGAGGGTGTACGGCAGGTGCCGCCAGCTCCCACAACAAAACGCCATTTCCATAAAGACACAACAGATTTGTTTGATTGATTAACTCGTCTCTCACCAGGAGTTGTAGACACCAGGTTGGAATCCTTTCCTCACGGCGTAGAAAAACTTTCCCTTGGCCATGTCGTCGGCGCAAAAGCCGCAGACGCTTCTCGTCAACGTCACAGCCCTGAAAAGACGAGCTAATCTCAGCATAACAGTCAGCGAGCAGCCGGCCGATGCACGCAGGCGGCTGCCATCTTGACGTGGACGCGAAGAAACGGCGTGAGCGCGTCTGATTGCTCGATAGAAAACGATGCAAACGTAGCTTGACTTGCAGCCAATGCCGGCGCCACGCACCAATGCTTTGCTAACCCTTCGTCTGCGCCACACGCGTCAAAATAATTTCACGTTAAAACAGTAACGACAAAAAAAGGCTGCTGCGTCTCTAAAGCATTTTAAGGGTCCCCAGAGAAGAGCTTAGGTAGCTTAGGAGCGGAGACAAATAAAGTTGAAGTCGAACCTGTGCGAAAAAACGAAAACTTCTCTGTCCTACTTCGCGCTGCGTGTTGCTTTAGCAGCAGAGCGGGATGTTCGTGTCGCCACCTGGTGGGCGGGAGGCTTCACGTCAACAACTACAGTAATCTTATAAATAAGTGCAACAAAGGAGCATCAGTTGCTTGTTTTTATGGTTACTGTAACTACCCCGGTCAAGGATGACGCTTCGTACTGATGTCCAAAAACGTTTAATCATGGAACACCGTGAAAACTGCAACACATTTCAAACAACAATAAACATTACAACATTCTCTTCGACAAGGCATTAATAAATCATCAAAAACATACACATACCGTGTTCACCTCGTAAACCGAAAGTAGTTAAACTTAAACAACGTTGACCAGACTATATCGTTTTTCTCTCTCTTTCTCTCCCTCTCTCTCTCTCGTAAATTGACTTCTCGATCTTTTTAATTCCTCCCTATCCGCGGCACGTGACCCGGAAGTGATTACCGACAAACATCCCAAATAACATGAAAATAAAACAATATGAAGGGCTCACATAGAAACAAAGCACCTTTACAATTCAACAGCATCAAAAATATGTATTTATAATATATTAGTTGTCATGGCAACCAATGGCTCAATATTGGCGCCAGTTACAGTTACAATCTTACTTATTGACAGTAACCTACGAGATTTCCAACTTTTCCCATTACTACTTTTGACAAAGTACGTATTTCGCTCACGCTGCGACCTTACTTGCTTTTGGGATAAATATCAGAGAAACTGTCATTTAATCATTTAGGGCTCCTTCCCAAAGAAATTCCACATATCGAAATGACAATCCCGATCTCGGGAGGTTGGTTGATCGAAAAGTAGATCTTCGGTCAAAAAAGTTTGGGCACCCTTGAGCTACAATAAGCACAAATAGCGGAGACAACTTGTTCCATTTCCATTTATTTGAAAACAACAATCATGTTTGTTTGCATGTCATCGCACACACACACACACACACACACACATTCACACACTCACACATCACTGTACATGTATTGTATGAACCAGCACAACACCGAGCCTTCTTTTCATAAGGGGTGAGCTGGCCTTCACCAGGTACAAAGAGAGATTAGAAAAAGGCAGACGCACACACGATCATACAACTTAATATTTTCACCGTTCCGAGAATTTAAATGGCGTCGAGAATAAATAATTTAAAAAAATGATGTTTTTTTTTTCTTACAAAAACAAACTACTCACACACGAGCTCCATGTACACAACATGTATGTATATGTATGTACTTATCTGTACATATGTACATTTACACGCTCATTTTTGAGGCTTCAAACCTATTCTGGAAAGTTTTCGACGACAGCGCAAGGAACGGGATTTATTATTATGATTTTTTTTTGTGATTGTTTTCAAAAAAGTCCCACTTGACTGCCAACGTCTGAAACGGAGTTTGGGCTGCCGTGATAACTTTCGAGTCCCTCGATGTTGGCTGCGAGTGTACGCACAACATGGCCAAAAGCCAGAGGAATGACGTGAATTTTTTGTTTTAAAAATCAAACGCAAGAAAGGCGCGAAGTGTAACATGGATTTGCCCCGGAATTCGCAATCTACTATTTGATTGACAGTTGACAGAGGAGCGGGGCGTGGTTTCTGCGCACTCGAGTGACACGCCCACGGCATTCGAGAGCGGCTTGATTTTTCACTATTTTCAAACGTCTTTTTGGGGCAACCGTTTTTATTATTCAAATTTGGCAGGATCGTCCACAACACTTTTCTCTGTAGTGACAAATTTCATTTCAAACGACAGTACTATTCACTTTAAAGGACTTTAAAAGATACAGCGGGGGGGAGGGTCGAGGACGTAGTTGTTTATAGGACGTAGAAGATGGATGGGTGAGGTGTGGGGAGGGTTGAATTCAGTGAACGCAGAAACATTGCTAGGAAAAAATTCCTGAAAATATCACCACAAGAAGAAGAAGAGAAGAAGAAGAAGAAGAGCGAGAAAATGTACAAGCTAAAAGGACTTAATGCAAATGTATGGTCATGTCAAGATTATCGAGTGAACGGATGAAGTCATACGCAGGCTAAATATTGTTGACACATCCTCATGTCGTGAGTATGTACTGCCGATGTAAGCAATTTAAAGCATGCGCGACATAGAAAAAGGCGGCCACCACAGAAATAAGAAATAAAAATGTACAATTTATCAAATATGGTAACAATTTTCATCATCATCATCATCATCATCATAAATAGCATTCTTCCATTACTGCTGCTGTACACACACAAAAAAAAGCATTTTCACTCCTATAAAAATATGTTTTAGTGCAACCGTACATCATAAGAATAATCCGTCACTTCACATCGCTTGTCCAGAATGTAAGGTATCGATCAAAAAAGGATGCGGATGGAAGGGGCGGGGCATGAAGTTGATCAGGGGACTGCTGAAATGAACAGAAACACCCAGCAAAGGCACACGGGGCGGATTCTTGTTTTTATTTTCAGAATTATTATTGTTGTTATTATTCAAGTACCACTTGACTACCTTGAAGCTGGCCGGCCCCCACTCACGCACGTTCGCACGCGCACGCGTTCTTTCGAAAGGACATCTCCCAACGTGAATTTTGTGTACGTGTGAAAGCGTGTGCGTGTGTGTGTGTGTGTGTGTGTGTTATTCCAGAACGAAAGAAAAGCGAATAAACTGTGCAAAATGGATGTTGTCGTCATTTCGTTGCACGCCTACGATATGTCTTTGCTGGTCTTTGTGCTTTGTGGGGCGTCTGCGGGCGTCCGGAGCGCGGGCGAGGGGCAACGTCGGGAGGCTCGAAAGTGCTGAGACCCCGGCGGCGCGGGCGATGGTGGCGACACGGCGGCGGGCGGCGGGCGCCCAGGTTGTCCTTCCTCCGGCGAGGAAGCGGAGCGCGGCGGTCCCTTAACGCTGTCCCACCCGCCTCGCTTCCCGTCAGCCAGTTCGTCGGGGTTGATGCGCAGCGAGGCGATGGCTTTGGTGCACGTTCGGATGCTCTCTTCTTGCTCGCGTACGACGAGCTCCGCCGCGACTGGAGGGGGAGACCCCGACGACACCCCGATTGCTCGCCCTCTTCCGAAAGGGGCGGAGGCCTCCGGGTTTTCGGGGTCCTCGGACGGAGCTTGGGGCGGGGGGATGCGGGGCGCGGCCTGGTGCGCCCCCTGCTGGCTCAGAGGAGCACTGCGTGACGTGGGTACGGTGTGCACCATTTGAATCCCGCCGATGGGAATCATCGGGAACGGGGAACGCACCTGACACAAGCCAAACACAATTTGCTGTCACTATAGTATCACACCCAAAAGGAAGTTTCGGAATTGCAATTCAATATGGTAAATTAAAAAAAAACCGTGTGTATGTGTGTGTGTGTGTGTGTGTGTGTGTGGTGAAGTTAAATAAAACAAAATGTGATTTTATTAGACAACGTAATCATTCTATTGCACGTGTTATAGAATATGATATAATAAATGTTACATGTGGGGAATACATTTGACATATAACATTAAATACATTAGATGGTACAGTAACATCAAATTTAAAAAAATGGTTTCATAAATATAATACAATATAATTTAATTAAACCAGATGAAGTAAAAAAAATGTCAAAAAAGATGACATGATAAATGTAACTAAAATATGCTAAATAAAAATAGAGCATGGCACAGTGGTTGACTGGTTCACTCGCCGCCTGCCCCACACTGCAAAAATCAAGTGTTGAATTCCAGCCTCGGCCTTCCTGTGTGCCTTCCTTCCATGGTTTTTTTTTTCCGGGACTCCGGTTTCCTTCCACATTCCAAAAACATGCACGGGAGGTTGATCGAATGCTAAATAGCCCCTAGGTGTGACTGTGCACTCACGCGAATGCTTCTTTGTCTATGTGTGCCCTGAAAATCGGTTCAGGGTGTATCCCGCCTACTGCCCGAAATCAACCGGGATAGGCTACACCACGCCCGCGACCCTGCTGAGGATGAGCAGCTCAGATAATGGATGGATGAAAATAGTAGAAAGAGCAGAAGTACCTGCAGTTGTGAATGAAGAGGGAGGTGACTGAACAAGACCTGATGGGGTGGACTGGACTGGTTATTGCCCTGATCTTTCCCCCCTGGGGAACCGGGAACACACTCCTGGGATAAAAGTTCCAAACAAAAAAGACTTTAATGAAATTCCATATGACCTGGAAAACGTTACGTCTATTAACCAGATGAGGGCGCCAAAGGCCTAACTCGAAGCTGAAAGGCCATTGTTCAGATGACCTACCGTGTCCATTTCTACACCGGCGGTCCTGCGACGTCCTCGAGGGCCCAATTCCGCCTGACTCAACAGCCCAGCGAGGTGAGCCGACCTCAGGGCTCGCGAGCCGCTCTGCTGGCTGCAAGACAACAAGCAAAAATCGCATTCACAAAGAATGAAGAAAGACATAAGGCAGCTACCTCAACCCTTTTCTATCGGGTTTTGTTGCGAAAAAATCTCACAGTTTTGGCATAAATAATATTACCGGAACACCAGAAAATAGGGCTTTATTTTCCGGGAGAGTCAGGCTTTTTAACCCAACAAACAAGGTTTTTTGATCTTGGAAAAGTTGCAACCTCATTTTGTTGAAAAAAAATCTGACTATTCCCACCAGCTTTTTGCGCAACATATGTTAAAAAAAAAAAAAAAGTGTTATTGTAACACCCAAAAATAGGGTTTCGTAAGATTGTTAAGTGGTATACAATCCGTCTGACTGACCTCTGCAGGAGGAGGTGCTGATGAAGTCCGCGCCGAGGCGAGTTGGGCCGTATCATGGCTTTGTGGCGTCCTCGCGGCGACAGGTCTCGCTTCCCAGGAGAGGTAGGGCCCGGCAGCGGGGCGAGCAGCGACAGGTGCCCCCGCCTGGGGGACAGCTCACGCCGACAACCCCCCAAGTCCCGCTTGGGGGACAAGTGGCGCAGCGGTGATGCGTCCCGCCGAGGTGACGGGCCGCGAGGTGAGCCATCGCCGTGCGGCGAGAGGTACTGCCGGGCGGCCGGCGACGAGCAAGGTGAGACGGGGGACGAGCAGCCCGAGTAGTCGGGCCCGGGGGAGGAGAGGCGGGAAGATGGCGAGGGGAAATCCTGTGAGAGGTCTTCGTCCATGGGGGGTTGCGAGTGTCCCGGCGCCCCCTGCGGCGTGATGTGGATGCTGGGCACGGTGGTGAAGTAGCCAAAAAGAGGCGGCGATGGCTGAGAGGCGGCCGCTGCGACGGGCACGCTGTACGGGCTGGCCGAGCGGGACGATGTCCTGGGGGTGGAGTCGCCGTCGCAGTCGTCGTCCTCGTCGTCTTCGTCGTCCACCTCATCGCCGTCGTCTTCCGAGTCGTCGGCGTCGGAGAACTGATGATCGGCCAGGGCCTTGGGTCGCGCGTCCGCTTCCTCGCCAACGTCTGCGAAAAGCAAGTTATCAGCGTGTCAGCGAAGCCTCAGTATCGTAATCCCCCATTCTCAACAAGGGCAAAGGGAAAAGGCCCTGCTGTCAAAAGCAAAAAAATACGAGGAATTCCCATTCAAATGTTTCAAATTGCCTACATTCAGCCGTTTGCATGGCCCACCAAATATTTTCGCCCAAAAAAGGTTGCTTCAGACTTTTCTGGACGTCAGTTATTAGCAGTAGATCATGGGTTGGTTTTACCCCCGCCCCAAAAAAACAGTTTCTGACCAAAAACTGGATGAATCATCCGAGTGAACAGTGACTTTGACACTGTTATTTGCTTTTTGGACACCTCAAGTTATAAAATAACAAAAACAAGACTACCAATGGGAATTATGATGGCCAAAGAATCCTTACTTTACATTTACCGCATTGGCCCGAATATAAGACGGCCCTGATTGTAAGACGACCCTCTCTTTTTCAAGACTCAAGTTTGAAAAAAGCCATTTTGAACACCAAATTAATTTTTATACAGAAAATAATTACAAAAAATTAACAGAATAATTACAACAAATGATGATAACAATATATTTGAGAGAAAAAGCATGTTATTTTGCCTCATTCAAATCTAAAGTGCAATCACATTCGTAAATGAATGGCTTCTTTGAAATGTAAATGACATCATAACTTCTCCTCAGCTGCCGGTTAGCCTGGCCGATCTTCGACCCACTTTTCTCCAGATTGTCGCTACGTTTCTCCATTTTCTGTTATCTCTTCTCTTATTTTCTTCTCTTTTCTTTCTTACCGCTATTTTTTATTTTTATTCTTCGTGGCAGGGGTTCGCTTTGGCCTGGGGAGTCAAGTTCAGCATTCGCTTCAATGATATCTGGCGCCATCTAGCGTCGTGAATGCGTATAACGTCTAGACCCCGAATATAAGACGACCCATATTTTTTCAGTCTTATTTTAATGCAAAAAACACCGTCTTATATTCAGGCCAATACAGTACTTTACTTTTACAACCTCAGTTGGAGTGTCAGGTGCCTAAACTTGTGCAACTTCCAGTGCGCTGGCATTTCTCTCCTCAAAAACATTGGCTAATTTGCTGGGGATTGGTTCCACACCAAAATGTCAATTTGTGACTCGCGAACGGCAAAGTCGTGCTTACCGACATCGTCGGCCTCGCCGTCGTCCACGGTGGACGTGGACACGCCCAACTCCAGACACTTTTTCAGGTGAGCTTTTGATTTCATGTGCTTGGTCAGATTCCCTGCACAAAAGCACATTGCGTGCAAGCCGTTCATTTCTCTGACACCAAAACTGCTTGCTCAGGAAAATTCAATGTTGTCCGACAAAACCTGAAGTGGCTACCTTTGGTCTTGAAGGCAAAGTTGCAGAACTTGCAGACGTAGGGCCGCACGTCGGTGTGCGTGCGGATGTGTTTCTTCAGCATGCTGGGTTTCTTGCAGCGAATGCCGCACTCCTCGCAGATGTACTTGCCCCGACCGCGCCCGCGCACGTACACGTAGTCCTCGTTGGACTTGTACCTGTGCAGGGAATACACTAACCGTCACTTACATTCAGAGAAAGTGCATTTTAACTCACAAAATGATTCACATGATCAAAATACAGAATCACAAACATTATGCGGTCGATACGACTCAAAACAAAACAATAAAGATTGAGGAGATGTTAGCAGGAAGCTAGCAGACCTTCGTTCAGATGAAATAAGATGTTTTGGTGAAACGTGAGTGTTATCTGGAATATCTGAAAACATGTGTCTGGCCGTTTGGGAGGGCTAGTAAAGGCGGGTAAAGTTTTCTGTTCTTTCTTCAGCCGTGAAACTTATTTCAAGATCTCCAGCAGCAGGACGCGTGTCACAGAAGGGGAAATTTCCGACTGTTGTTGGTCAAAGTGGAACGCTGGAGAACATCCAGAATGTTCCGACAGCGGCTGACTCATGGAGACACTTCCCATCCGGCAGGTGACGCCGGCTGTCAGGACCCGGTTGTCTTTGGAAAGAACGAGATGACGCTTGCGCAGCTGCGTCCACTTAGAGAATGAAGGAAAACGCCAGCGTCCAAACTGGCGACGGGATAAATGGCAAGCCCGACCTCGGATGTACGTTGACGATTTGCTTTCCAGGGGTCTTCAGTTCACGACAGCTCCTACTGTGGCAACGTAGCCCCAATTTGTATGTTTGTCACTAACCTATGCTAATGGCGGTCAAGTCAAAATTAGCATAAAACAATCCAATGGAAAAAAGGTAAATATAGTGGTATGATATAGCAAACTAGTTCATTGTGTATTGTAAGTAACCTTGAAACTTCACGTCGGCACCATCCTAAACTGAGGAACCACCTGTAATATTTTTACTACCCGTCTGTGACCCACTTGTGGGTTCTGATCCATCAGTTGAGTATGACACCTTAAAAGCAGAATAGCAAGTCGTGACTCATGGAGATTTGTGGACTCAAGTCGTGGTGATGACAAGTTCGCCAAAACGCCATCAGGCCGCTGATGCTTGTTTGATAAAAGCGCTAATGCAGTGGCTAGCAAAACACATGTTAGCATTAGTTTGTGACTCGCTAGGTTGAGGTCAACTTATTTCTTCAAGCAGACTGGAGACAGAGGACCGGAGGACTCATGGTTTGGGGGAGTGTATGATTACGTTGTCACACAGTACCCTAAGTCAGGCTCAGTTTTAAACTAAAATAAGAGTTACATCGCTGCCATGGGAACGGATCGCCGTCGTAAACCGAGGACCCCAGTGAAAATGGCAGAATGCTCCCAATGCGAACACACTTGTGAGAAAAAGCTTGAGAGTAAAAGAACAATAGCTAGCCAGCTGTCATTATGAGTGTTTTTGTGCTTGTGATATCTTTAACAGACTTCTTTCTGGCTGACTCACACAGACACAAAGAACAAGCTGTAAAAGACTCTTGTCGAGCTGGAAAAGTGAACGGCTCGCTTTAAACAGATGTCTTTCAAGTTCACTCACCAGTCAGCTTTTTTGCTTTTTGATTTGGGGTTTCAGATCATTTCCTGTTCTTTTACTATCCATCTGTCCATCATCTGTCCATCCATACCCATTATCATCACTAGCCAATCTAAGCCGACTTTGAGTGAGAGATGGGGTGGTGTCGGACAAATAAGACGGCGTCAATGAAGCTAACGTGCATGTGTTTGGAATTGGGAGGAAGCTGGAGGCGACTTGGTCACCGTGCTACATTTTGATATTTCATTTTCGATTCATCACAATAAATTTGAACTTGAGTGAATGAGAGTGATTTGATTGAGGTTTTGGACGCACCCTCCTTCGAAGATCTTGATGCGAGTTGGCTCGGTGGCAGACCGTTTGACCGACACGTCCTTCTCCACACGCTCCTCCTTCGGACGCTCCCACAACGCCACATCCTTCATCTTCCTTCCAAAATGGCTGATGTCAACCGGCATCAGCTCTGGTTTCAGCTGCAGAAGGAAAGTGTGTCATTCTCGATTCGTCTCACCCGATAGCTGAATTTGAAATTGGAACATACCTGATCAAACCTGAGCTTCCAGGCAGCAGACGACACCAGCTTGCCTGAACTTGGTGGCGCCATGGCGGCCGTAGTATACAGGAGGTCGGTGTTCCTCCGCTGTTTGGACATCAGCAAGGCCAGCGCAGCCTTAGTGCTGAGATTCAGAGGGTTGGGGTTGTAGGAGCTGACACACCAGGAACTGTAGATAGAGCTCCGTGGGTCAGCCTGAGTGCTGTTGGGCTTCGTGTAGTTGAGGAAACACCAGCTGACCCTGCTGTTGGTGCGCAGGCTCGCAAACTGGATAAAGTGCTGGGCATTGGACACCTCGGTGAGTAGCAGAGTCTGTCCCGTTGCTCTGGAAACTCCTGGACTTTGGTGGACAGCTAAGTGAACCATGGCGTTTCCTGGGACTTGACTGGCCGCAGGCAGCTTGGGGGCGTCTTCTGCATCGATGGAGGAGATCATGGACTCGGGGCTGGCGTGGGGCTCATCCACATCAAGCTCTACAGGAGAATCTCGGCCACATGACACCGGTGAGGAGTCAGTGATGATTTGGAGAGGAGGAGTGAAACTTTCCGGCCGGGAAACATCAGGCCGGTGATGGGCAGAAGAACGGATGGGAACCGTGATCTTTTTGGGAGCAGGGAAGTCTCCCAAGGGAGGAGAAGAGGACATCCTCTCACAATCCTCAGAACCGGGTCCCTCCTCAAGCTTAGTGCTGCCGTCGGCGCCGCTCAGCTCGACAGCACTCAACTCCTTAACCATCAGCCCAAACATCCTCTCCTCCTTAACCCTCTTCTGTTGCTTGGTCTCAATGAAGCGGTCCAAGGAACTACAGGGGAAAGCATTCTCTTGCCGCCTCCGATGCCAGACCCGGAGGCATCCGTGGTTGATATGGTACCCGACGTCAGCGACAGAGGGATTCCCGTGTTGGGGCGACAAAGTGAAGACTTCAAGTGAGGGGAGTGTAACGTTGTTCCATCTGTCTGTCCCGGGAAGTGAGATTGGTTGAGTCCTGCTCCAACTGGACCTCCTCCAAGCCCTGGAGGTGTTTCACTGACTCTCACAGCGCCATTCGGCGAGGACACGTCGTGGATATTGGCTCTACTTTGTCCGACTAACCCTCTCCTCTGACTGTGAGCTACCAGCTGGCTAACGCTGGTATACATCACGCTGCCGTACGATGGCACGTTGGTTTGGATGCGCACAGGAACCAATAAAGGCAGAGAGACGTGGGAGCCCAGGTTCTGTGTGGCAAAGATGGGTTGGATCTGCTGGAGTGTCCCGGCGGTGCTGTTGACCATCGACTTAGATGAGAGAGAGGCCAGGTTTTGCTCTTTGAATATGGCAGGGATCATTGGAAAACTTGAAGTGTCTGAATTTCCACTGGGTAGGGGCTGATCTTGGAGCAGCTCTTTATGGAGTGCTGTTTGCCCAGACAAACTATTCGGAGATCGGCTGTGGAGCTTCTGGAGTTGTTGCTGGGCCTGGAGGGTCAGCCTTTGTCTAGAAGCCTGACTGACCTCGTGACTCCAGAACAGAGCCGGCTGCTGATAAGAAAGGAACGGAGGAGCATTCGGATGCTGTTGGACGACTTCCCTTTTTATCTCGTGACCCGAGTGTTCTCCCTCGGATGAGGATCCTTGGGTCTGGAGGCGATGCTGCAGGGACCTGATACAAAGGAAATATATCTTTGGTCAACCAAAAAAAAATTAGTTTTAAAAAGAACACGCAGTCTGTCTAGAAGCTCTTACCTGCCGTAGTGAGGTTCATCCTGCAGACTGTCCTCACTGATACTCTGCTGGAGGTCATGCTGCTGGTGAGCTCCAACACCTGAGGGGAATGGAAGCATGTGTTACTATGACAGAATCACTCAATTCAAGTCACATGACTTGAGTCAGGATTGGTTGCCAATTTTAGGACTTTGGTCTAGCTCTGTTAAGATTTTGATCGACTTGGTGTGACTTTTGAACATTTGAAAAGCTGCCTTTTCAAGATAGTGTTATTAGTTTTGTCCATGAAAGAAAATTTCATTTTTACAAGCTTGACAACCATGGGGTGTTGTTTAAGTTTTGGGAGTTGTGAGAAACTTGAAGGTTAAGATTTAAGATTTACTCAGGACTTGCTTGTGTGACAAACATCCACATTGCTGTGAGGACCCGACAGTCGAATGAGATTTCTACAACTTACCGACAACTATATTGCCACCTCTATGGGTTCTGCTGCCTACGTTGTTGCTTCTCTGTGGGGGCCCTGTCAGGCCAAGCCACACCCCTTGCTCCACACTCTCCTGTTTGATTGACAGCTCGGATCCTCCTGGTTCTTGGACTACTGCCTCCGGATAAACACTCAAGGAGGCCTGTAGATGATAAGATGTCAAGTGGATGAGCAACTGAGCTCTTGGTTTATCAAAGCACAGTAGTACTTGGACTCAGGGGTGCCCCAAGTTTTTTCCGAGCTGTTGCTTGGTCATATTTTCTTTGTGTTATGAGCCAAAATTTCAAATCTTCAGCTTAAGATACACCTTCACTCCAGCGATGTGAAAAAGAAAATGGAACATTAAGGTACTGCAATACTGGGATGTATGGGAAAGTAGAACAAATAGTCACACACACACAAATGGGCCACAACTCACACCCAGATGCTCACACACTGGACAACTGACTAGATTTATGAATAAATTGAGTTAGGATCTAGGTCAAGCAACCAATGAAACTCATAAGTCAAGGTACTACTATAAGTCACCAAGAATGATATTTCCGATACCTGTCGGACAAGAAATCCACGGCGACGTTCCTTCATGGCGGAGGCGCTGGTGTACAGCTCCCCCTCTCTGGATGACGATAAGCTTCCGTAGTCGAAAGACTTGCTGCGCATTTCGGGTACCTCTGAGGGAAGTGTGTGTGGTGCTTGTTCCGACGAGGACCTCCTCATTTCCCTGTGCTGCTGGTGGCTGGAATGACCACTGCCGGGCACCGTCAGAAATTCAGATGGTTTGGCTCCTCCACCAGAGACTGTGTCCTCCTGTAGGTTGAGTGCAAAAACAAATGTGTTAATTAATCAATGGCTTTGGACCAGTGTCTTGAACTTACTAGTCTTCACGATGTGGTACCTGTTTAGTGGGTGATGCTGTCTTGAAGCCTTCATCTCTGTCAAAAGACATTGAGAAGGAAGAAGAGTGTGACAGATTGCTCTCCTGACTCGGGCTGCGAGACAGGCTGGTGCAAGTGGACTCAAAACTGGACTCTCCAGACGAATGATCCATGTCTGCAAGACGCAGCCTCTTCTTTTTAGGCGGAAGCTTCTCCGAGGGCATCTGGGCGAGTGTGTCACTCCTCTGTGGCAGTTGGAACTCCTCTACATGCGTCGGATGCTTCTCCAACTCCTTGTCCATTGGAGATTCTGAGTCTTTTTCATCCGTTACCCTGATCTCGGGAACTTGGATGTTGGGCTGGCGGACTAGTTTGTGCGGGATGGAGTAAGGCTGTCCAGGTGAAGCTGCTGCCGATGAAGACGAGAGGGAGGCCAAGTCACTGTCGCTCTGCGGCTGCTGATCCATACTCTCGGTTCTCAGTAGGGCCGACTCTGGACTCAAAGCATCTTCAAAGATATCTGAGTCAGACTGTTCCGAATACTGGCTGGACAGGGCTGAAGGATGATATCCTGACTGCTCAAATGACTCTGACTTTTCAAAGGAATTTGGCCGGCTAAGGGAGTTGGTGTGCTGGATGACTGATATGACATTTCCGGCTGCTTTCCTGCATTCTGAGTCGGTAAACAGAGCTATGTCCTCGGAGCACATGCTTGGACAGGTATCGAAGCTGTCTGACTGGCTGTGAGCACTCTGAAGAGAACCCTTGCCTGTCGGGGTGCCTCTGGACCCATCCAAACTAACATAGTCTCCTGACATCTCGACTGAACCACTGCAGCTACTGTCGCAGTGATCAGGACTGTCCTCCTCATCCCCAACACTCTTCTCCTTCCGCCTTTTTCTGGTGGCTATTTCTGACATGCTAACTTTCGTACCATATGGGCTATAGCCAATGGGCTCTGCAGTTCCTGAAGTGCGTTCACTGAGCTTCTTCGAGAGAGATGAAGTGAAATTCTTGGCCACGTGTCCAGAGCCCTCCGCGTCTCCTGCGTGGGCTTCATGGACTAAAAGTTCAACAGCCGCTTGTCTTTGGAGTCGACGAAGTCCCGGCTGGTAAAAAACATCATCTGACGTCATCATCTCGTCAAAGGAATGGCTGCCTCGAATCCCCGGGGGGACACTGAGGTCCGGAGGAGAAGATGTTGGCATGGAGTTGCTCCTGATAAGAGGCCCTGAATCTGAAGGAGGTTCCAGAAGTCCTGCACTGCTCTGACTGGGTCCGGTCGGATAAAGTTTGGGATCTCTGGACATTCCCACATCCCCTCGTAAACAGATATGATCCTCAGAGATATTTGCCACTGTGACAAATTGCCGGGATCTGGAGTTGGGTCGGTAGTACCAAGTCCGACCAAACATGATCTCCTCATATGTTTTAACATTCGTATTTGGAGGGCTGATCTGCTGGTCTGCGCTCTCAGAACGTGAAAAGTAGCCTGAGTCTGTGCTGCCTTTGCTGTGAGGACTGAGGTGGTTTAGGGATTGAGTTGCAGTACAATTGGAATCCAGGCCTTTCTTGTCATTCAGTTTCTGAGCCAAACGTGGTTTGACTGAAGGGGCGTCATCCAGTGAACGCCCTCTTCTACTGGCAAGCGACGTCAACATGTGGTGGGAACCTTTTATTTCCTGAAAGGATGGACACTCTGTCCCTCTGGACTTGGGAACGATCAGGATAGGCACTTTGATGGAGCCCGCAGGAAGCTCTTCAGCTGAGTCTGCATACGCTGGTTCTGCACCACCTACACACAGTGACAGACAGGCACGGGTGATCATGTATTTCATCTATGAGAATGGGACTGAAGACCAGCAACACTGTTTATGCCAGAACCGAATATGCTTGAACAGATTCAGAACGTAAAACAATACAAATGCTTCCATTCAACCTACGTGGGTTACCATAACCAGGAGGACTGAAAATTGTCCAAAGACATAACTAGTCCCGATTACCTGTAGTCTTGTCAGCTTCAAAGGAGATCTGCGTGATGGAGCCGTCTTTGTCTGTCAGTATGGTGGCTCCTTCCACTCCTTCCTCATCCGTATCGGTGCTTTGCTCGCCATCGGAGTGGACTTCGGCTTCACCCCCGGGGGAGCCCTGATCCACGTCGCCGCCACGGGAAACGGCCAGGTCCGAAAAGGGCACTAGTCCGGCCTTGATAGCGTGAGCATGAGATTTGCGATGCTTGTAAAGGTTGCTCTTAGTTTTGAAGGAAAAACCGCAGGGCACACAAGGGTACGGCCTCTCGCCGGTGTGCGAGCGAATGTGCTTCTTCAGGACGCTGGGCTTGGCGCAGGCTCGGCCGCAGTAGTAACAAATGTACTTTCCAGGTTTTTTGGGTTTTTGCTCCTTTTTGCCATAACACTCATCTCCTGGGTCAGGGCCTGTCTGGGAATACGGTACAAAGGAGCTTGGTAAACTTGGAGATTTTTGCCGGGGGAACCTCCCTGCCCCCACTGCGGCTCCTAGGGAGTGAGTGTGTCCCGGGTGTCCCACTGGGCACAGTTCGTCTGATGGCAACTGTCCGGCAAAAGGCCAGGCGTGTGCCTCTAGTCCTGGTTGGGGCTTGGCTCCCGAGTGGAAGCGTTCAGTCTGTGGATGCTGAGGGTACGGTTGACCCAGCTGGTAGGAGTACCCCCCCGGAAATCCCTGAGCCAAGGGTCCCTGAGGGTCTTGAGATGATGGGGGGCCTCCTATCGCCCCGACCAACGAAGGTCCAGATAGCAGCTTCCCAGAATTCCCGGTGATGACGTAATTGTGTTGGGGTGCTAATGCCACGTTGGCATCGCACGGTAAACTCTCACGGTGTCTCGCTGTCGGATCAGCAAAAGTGCTACGCTTGGCGGTGGCGGAGGGCTCGGACGCCCACTTCCTTTGGAGAGGCATCTTATCCTTGGCGGCGTCCTTGTTTGGGCACTGTTGTCTGCCGCCACCGCCACCGGCAGCAAACTCACGAGCGTCCATTGGTGAGATGCGGGAAGGAGGCAGGAGAAGGGCAATGGGCGCACGACTCCTGGAGGCTTACCGAGTCCCGACGCTGTTGGCCATGTTAACCCAACTTTTGATGGTGGCCATCGCAGAACAAATGGAGCAGGAAGTGTAAAACAATAAGTGTGAACTTTAGAACATAACATCAGACATCTCTTCCCATTTCTTCTTTTTTATTTTCTGTCCAGTTCATTTGAAGGCAGATACTTCTGCAGCTGATCTGGGGCGGGGACAGAAAAAGAATAAGTGTGAAAAATGTTGTCCCTACCATATTGAAAGAATGTACAGCAAACCCTTGCTTTTCACATGAGATTGAGTCAGATCACTTGCTTTTTCGCTCTTTCTGAAATGCCGTAATATACCACAAGATGGCATAAAATCCCCGTCTAATTGTCCCGTCATCTTGTGGCATCTTCTTGCCAAGGAACTAGGTTGAAGTGAAAGGATCAACCTCTATAAGACAGGCCAAAGCTATGGCTGATATAAAAGTGGTGTTCATGCAGTCACCTCTTTATCACCTCTGCAGTTTTCCTTGACGCCAATTACCACTTTCCTATTATACAAGGATTTAGCGCCATCTTGTGACATTTTAGGGCGCAGACAGAGCACAAAAAAAATGGGCCCCAACTGAGTTATTCAGTGAATGCCGTTGGTTCCACAATGGTGACTTTTGAACAGGGAACCTCCAAAGAAGGTGGCGGCTCCCCGCAATCATGAATACCGGTACTAACTTTTCAAAGTGCTCGTCGATGAGGATCCCGCGCCTGCGCCTAAAATGCTCGGTCACACCTGCAAAGCAAAAAAAGCAACTTGATGAGCTTCATCCGCATTTCATGTCACAAGACAACGCGGCAAGAGACTCACAACGTTGTCAACAGCAAACTCCCTGCAAATGTGAGCGTGCGGCTTTGGTTTATTTGATTAAAAAAATATATAAAAATTCTTCCACATCCATCCGTGCTTTTTCTTGGTCCGCCACTTGGCCCGCCCACCTGCCTGCCCACCCTCCCTCCACTCGGTGACTCACTAGTGCACAGTATACCCACGCTGTTCCTAAAAAGACACAAAGACCGATATATAAATAGCTCAGAGGAAGTGACGCGGGAGGATCATTGCAAGCGTGTGTGTGTGTGTGTGTGTGTGTGTGTGTGTGTGTCCAAAGAAGTTGAACAGCAATGATCAGCATCTTGTTTAGTGCCTCACCCTTTGAGGTGCAGTAACCCCCCCCCACCCCCACACACACAAACACGAGAGAAATCTGACACTGCAGTACATATTTCGATAACAATGACAAAGGATGCGTCACAGAAAGATGTTCCAACAAAGCACAAATCAGCAGGTCGAATTAAGAGCTTTTAGGCCAATCAAGCTCCAACAAACGAGCAACTTCAACTCTTTCCATCCCGGCCATTTTGAAAAAAAGAGAGGGTCCCGCAATCTGGATCCTCCTGACAGAATATCGCCTTTCATGCCGAAGTAAACACATGAATTAGCAAAGAAAATAAGTTGTGTTTTGACCTCATTCAATTTTTAGCAGTCTGCAGTGAAATTGATTTCACCCAAATCACCTATTAAACAAACCCCAGCAGAAAACAAGCTTTTTGTTCAACGATATTTCATGCACGTACAGTGACCTTGATGCTAATATTTTTGCTTGGCTCAAACATCTCAGCAGTCCTTTTCTTCGATAAAATACCAACAACAATGTACATGTGCAACGTATTTACAATGAAAAAATTTGACATTTGACAAAATTTACAATTTGCACGCTATTTAGTAGTAGTAGTAGTAGTAGTATTTGGTAGTGTGTGTGCATGCAGGCATACCATGCGTTTGTGTATGTGCGTACATTACATCATCACCTCCATGTCTACATTTAAATAAGCTGTCATCTTTTGTGACACGCTTCCTGATTGGCAACTGACGGTGATTAGGATTCCAGCTTATGGCATTTCATGTCAACTGCGTTCAGAGTTAAAGGTGGTGTGAGGGGGGGGTGTTTGTTGGATGAAACCACTGCAACAGGGAAAGAGGTGATCTTTTGCAAATGTGCAGCAATGTCAATTTTGGACAGCGGTGGCTTCCTCTGTGGTTTTCTATTGTTGCAACTGAGATGAAAATCAGAAGACATTTTGTGACCAATTTTTTGCAGAAATCCACGTCATTCCAAAGGGTTCACATTTTCTTGCAACTGTAAATGAATGATAGTCATCTTTGCAAATCTACCGCATTTCATTCCTTATCTTACTGCGCGTGCGTGTGTGGGTGGAGTCAGTTATTTTCAAATCGGCGCATCAGGGTGCCACATACCAACTGGAATGTGTGGAATTCCAGAGACGGAAAATGTGAAAATGTTTCTGTGTGGCATGGGCGAGAGGTGAAAGGAGAACCTGGAGTGGTCGCCGGTCATTTGCACGGCTCGTGAGGACAAACGATGGACTGGTTGTTAATGTCAGGGAAACATATCAATCAATACGGGACTGGTCGCCCAGTTAGTGGCGCCCAATCGCTCCATGTTCCTCGAAATTGCATCCATTGATTGGCGACCATCTTTTGGTTTCTCTTGGCTACGTGTGTACATGGTCGGTTCGCCACTGCTCACAATTGAGAACAAAGAAAGGAAGTGAATGGTCTCCAAAATGCATCGCTCGTGATAAGCTTCACGTGACACACACACACATACACACACACGCACGCACACACAAAGGCAGGGTTCGTCTTTCTGAGTGTGTTGTCGCACTTATGTGGTCAGACAGCGTTTAAATGATTAAAAGGCGTGACTAATGCTTTCCATTCACTGATTAACATCGTTAAACGACAAAGGGGTGGGGGTGCGATGGCACGAGCCAGCGGGGAGCGTTGTTCATCTTTGAGTGCGTGTGGCATATATATATATATATATATATATATATATATATATATATATATATATATCACACACACACACACACACACAGCCAGTTCGTTCTGGTGGCCCCAGGGCATTTCCTATTTCACTGACAATGTGGTGACAGAAAGTAGCCGAAAATTTAGAGCAGCAAAAAGCGGGTCTAAGTTGTGGCGCAGGTGTCGTAACACAATTGGCAGTCAGACAGATTCTGAGCTGCGTGGTGGATGTCATTGTATTTCACCCATGACAACAGTCACTCCCTGACATCCATTGACACACGATCGGGGAGAGGAAAACAATCTCCACTCCACAGTAACCAACTTTACATCATCCGCAAGTGAAGATCTTCTTTCAGTTCCTGATAAACATGCCAATCTCCAGCATGGACTTCTTCAAGACTGTGTGCCTCTACTCAATTTGAATTTAACCCTGGAGAACCCAAGAACCTTTTTCTTCTTTGGAAAATGATAAATTATACATGAAATGACTGCTATGTGTTCACTGAACACCAAAATATATGTTTTTCCAAATATTTAATGCTTTAGTGCTAATTTAGGATTAGTGCCAAATTTGACCCTTTGGGATTTAAGGGTAGCATTTGAGTAGCAGAATTTATAGGGGCCAAATTAGACCCCGCGGGTCCCCCAGGGTGAGAGGGAAGAGGGGAGTAGATTCCAGTGGATGGCAAACAAGTCGGCTGTGTTCCCTCCCACAACGGCGCAAACGGCTCTTTTGACCTGAGCCCGTTTACCAAAATATCAAGAGGAAGAGAACTCTGCCCATGCACACAGTTAGATTGCACTTTGTGCTCCACTTGCACTGGCTGCAAACGTAAGGCCCAACGTGTAATGTTAAGTCAAAGCAGAAAAATGGCGGATCGTCTCTTGAAAACCGCCTCACTCGTATCTCAAAGCAAGTCGGCAAGTTGACAAAAAGGAAACACGTGAATGCCCATCAACAACACGTCACCCTTCTTTGAGGGCCGAATCCGACGCATTCTCCTTCAGGCCATCTTTGTCCGAACAACGTGTGCTTCTTTTCCCTTTTTTTTTTTTTTCCCCTCCTCTTGTGGCTGCAGAATTGTGCCTGTGGCCAATTGGTCTTTGAGGGGAACGTCTCCTCCTGGAGAGGAAAATCAAAACATGGTTGGCAGGAGGAAGACAGACGCTCATCATGACGGTCTGCCAAGCAGGCGCCGGCCCGGCCTCAAATAGGCCAAATGTGCTTTTGAATGGCGTCACTTTCACAAAAGAAAGTGCCAGAGCGTCCAAGTATGGAAGTTGCAAACTGGCTACAGGAGAGAGGAGCTTCATCACCTTTTTTTTTTTTTTTAATCCTAACGCCAATCCAATGAAACTAACGCAGCATATCCCAAAATATCCACAGCAGTTGCCTGAAAAAGTTGCACGTAATTGAGAAAAAGAAAACAAACAAACAAATTCAGATTTGTTTGGTGAAAGTAAGTCGCAAGGGATTAAACAAAATAAATATCATGATTTAACAAGTAGGCGCGAAGGAAGTACTCGCCAGCTTGTCTGTCAAATTTAGATTTGGAAACCACTGCTATGACAAAAAGAAGCCTGTAGATGGCAGTGTAGCATCTCTGTGGATTTGAGATCAGCATCATTCTTGAGACCTAAGTAAATATTAAGCATGTAAAAAAATTTTTAAAAAGCCACCAAGTGTTAATGATTCATTGCAAATTATTTCGTGAGGACTTCAGTTTTAGAATCCTTCCACTTCACCACCGCGATGATGGCAAATATTCCCCGAATGAACCCAAATGTTACGTAACCCCCTCCCTCCCACCCCCCAAAAAAAACCCAGTCATTAATAAATCACACTAAGCCATATTTTGTTTCAACGCCCGGCTATCAATCCGAATGTGTCACCGTGGAAACGCATGCCACAGGAGAGCCGCAACAAAGAGACGCAAATGACACGAGAGAGGAAGAAAAACAAAAAGATGAAGAAAAAAGCAAGACTTGAGCGGGCGTGGGATGAATCGAATGAACTTCATCTGAACTCGGAATGAGCGCACACTTGCGCGGGCGCGCGCGCGTACACACACTTGACAACTCAAGACTGTACACGGCACAGGTAGGAAGTCGACTCCACGGCTGGATATTTTTGTTTGAGAAATGTCGATGTGAGTGTGTGAGTGGGAGGTGGCAACACTAGCAGCTGTGTGTGTGTGTGTGTGTGTGTGTGTGTGTGTGGGGGGAGTAGGAAGTAGTCGGTGTGCCGAGGTCACGGTTGTGTTATAAAAGCTTCCGTTGCACAATTTGCTCCACTTCACGCCATGTTCCGAGGCAAAAGAGTTATTTCAAATATCTCATGCTCCGTGTTTCACGCAGTGGTCAGCCGACCACCAGGGGGCGTAGGAATGGTCGCGCCTTCATGAAGCGCCCGAAAAAAAAAAAAAAAACACGCTGCCCTGATGAGAGCGAGTCGTACGGAAAAGGATTTGGGCCAATGAAAAAAGAAAAAACAAGGTTAGAATATTTTAGATTTATTCAGAATGCGTACTTTAAAGCCATGGTTTGTTTTAAAGTCAGTATTCTGAGTTAAAAGTGAGAATTTGGCCAAAATGTGTCTTTTTTTTTCTCTCTTTTGGCCCTAATCATCTTCCGTACTAGATTCGTGTGGAGAGAACAAAGGAGAGCAAATATTGAAGAGGAGGATTTTAGCCTCCAAAGGGAACAACATCCGCTTGCTCTACTTGCTGATTGCACTCAGGAAAGGCACGTTCACTCCCGTTGTCAATTAGCAATCCTTGAAGCCATTTTCTTTCATTCTTATTTCGTGCTTATGCTTTCAGAGTTGAAGAAGCTTTATTTTGCACCGGAAAACTATTGACCTTTTCATTGCCCCAAAAATAGTGCAATCCAAATACAGATGTTTTCCTGACAACGAAAAACTGGAATTCATAAATATCAGCACAATATTGATGAAACTAATCAGCATTTTCATTCTGAATCAGGATCAGACGGCACCTACATCCGGATGGGGCCCTCAAGAGATTCAGCTTTGGTACTGTGTGTGTGTGTGTGTGTGTGTGTTAGCAGGCACATGCACACATTTTTGGGGGGGCAGGTGCTCAAGCCCCCCCCAAAAAAGGACACCCCATATTCATACAATCAAGAACAAGAACATTTAGATGTAGTTAGTTCATGTATTGATTTCAAGGCATGCTATAGTGGATATAAAAAGTCTACACACCCCAGTTGAAATGGCAGGTTATTGTGATGTCCAAAAATGAGACTTTAAAACTGTTTGTCAAAAGCATCTACAGTCATACCTCGGTTTTCGACCATAATCCGTTCCAGAAGGCTGTTCGAAAACCGAGACCATGCTTTAAAAAAAAAAAAAATCTTTATTGGACACTGTTCACCATGGAACGCTAAACGAGCAAGTGTCACTTCCTCGCGTAAGGAAGGCGAGAGGAGTCAAGTGACGCATTCAAGTTTGTTTGAGAACCGAAATTCAGTTGTCATCCGAGGCATAAAAAATTAAAATTTTTGCTTGAAAACCGATTTGGTCGAGAACAGAGACGTTCGAAAACCGAGGTTTGACTGTATTCGGTAAATTGTAATCTGTACAACTCGATTAAAAAAAAAAATACGTATAAACATTTCGGAGAGTGGAAGTAAAAGTAACAAGTGAGAGGACGTGGTTGCACAACACAGCTGCTTATAAATGGCGACGCGGTTGCCTTTGCCATCACGCAATCGCGTTCAATGGGAAACAAAGCTGCCACCTTTTCAAGTACCTCGGAATAATCCCAAATCAATTGCAGCTGTTCCAGTCGCGGCTTTTCCACACAATTTTTGCAGTCGCGTCTTACAATAGAAGTACAATTCTTTACGATACAAGTCATGGTCTGGCGAAACCTTTTGCGTCAGACGCAGCTCACTGTTCAAAGTCGGAGTCAGCGGAAGGCTTCCAAAAATAAAAATGTCTCAAGTAAAAACTGTCATTGTGGGGAGAAAAAAAACAAACGATTTTGGAATCATATTTGCAAATTCTCCCATTATTTGCTTATTCGATGAAATAATTGATAGATTTGTCAATTATTTGAAAGCAACAGTGGTAAAAAAAAAAAACGCTCAAACATCTGCTGGGACTTCTGCCTTCCAGTCGAGAGCATGTTAGGTTCACCCGGAAATTTCACCCCGAAGGCCGAACTTCTTGGGCACAGTGAGTCCATATAGGGAGAAAAGAGCGGGAGAAAAATGTGCTGCTGCTGCTGCAGCAGCAGGGTGTTGAGATGTAAGCATGATTATGCAATAAGACACAAATGTGGCTTGTTTTCACTTAATAATGTTCCAGGCTTGGAATAACATCCTGCTAGAACGCCGTGCGCGCGCGATGTGCGTTACGTGCCATCGTGTTCTCGCTAACCTGCCTGTTTTTGACAGGAGTTTTCGCTCACACACAAACGCACGCAAGTTGCACTTAAAGAGTCGGAAACACGAATGAGCACAGCAGCGATTGAGCCCGTTCGAAAAAACCAAAAAAAAACGTCCAACTGATTGGACGTGTCGAGTGTAATGTGTCGCGCACGGAACCGCATCTGGCGGGTTTCCATTTTGGAGAGCGCGGTCGTGGTGGAGGAAGAGGGGGTGGGCGGTCGGTTGGTTTGGGTGCGATGGGGGTGGGTGGGCGCGGGGGGGAGGTTGGGCTGAGGTGAGGAAGGAAAAAAAACAGGCGTCCTGTTGGTGTAAATTGCCAGTGGAAAAGAGAAGGCAGTCATATTTTCCACAGAGCTGCTGCGCCAGCCTTGAAACTTACACTCGCTGTGTGTGTGTGTGTGTGTGTGTGTGTGTGTGTGTGTGTGTGTGTGTGTGTGTGTGTGCGCGCTTCATTAGATTTTCCACAACAGTGTGCAGAATCGTCCAGGAAGCACGATGGACACAGGAAAGGGTGCACTTGTTTTGCAGACACCGGGCGGGTGGACACGGTGTGTTGGGAAAGACTCTCGGAAAACCACCAAAGGGTTGACCTGCTGTCAATTAATTCACGTGGCCTGTTTGGAGGGCTTACGAAAATGAAAAAAAGTCAAAAGAAGTCTTGGAAATAATCAATCAAAATCAATTGGCAAGTGAAAAACCAAGCGGTGTTTACGTCCTTGAACGCTGTGAGCGTGTCTGATGAAGCCACGCCCTACTCAGCTGTCCCCTGTCAATCAAATGCCACTTTGGCAACTTTGAAAAATGGATACAGTGAAAGTCCTCTACAATGAAACCTACATGGGCGAAAATACCCCCTAGTGTGAAAAAAATCTTCATGCATTAACACCATTCCCACTTTCCTGCCCCTCATACAACAAAAAAAAAACCCTGTTGCGTTGTACGAAATCTTTTTCTCTGCTCTTGCCTCGCGACGAGATTCACTACAACGAAGTCTAATCCAACAGCGACCTCTACTGCTTCGTTCGGAAACGACAACAGCAACCACCACACTGGTTTACACATGCGCAGTAGTCCAGGAAGTAGTTGTTATTGTTAGTTTCAGACGCAGCAAGAACGTTGCATTGCTCAAATGGCTACAAAACGGATCTTTGGATGTCAAGCAGCTAAGACAGGAAGAGCTCTGACACTGGAAGAGAGGGTAAAAGTGATCAAAATGAAAGACGGAGGAAGCAAAATAAAAGACATTATCCAAGAATTGATGTACGTGAAAGTATATGCTGGTCGTAAATTTCGCAATTTCCCTTTTTTTCTTTCTACACTGATTATATGGAGTGTCAAATAAGTGTATAAGTGTGCTCATACTTATGCACTATTGGAATAAAAATAAAGAGTACACTTGCGTTTGTGTGTGCGGGTACACATATGTTTGTGTGCGTGTGTTTGTGTTTACATCTGAGATCAAATTTGCTACAGTGAAAAACCCCCTGTTGTGAAAACATTCTTGCTGCAAACATGATTTCGTTGTAGTGGAGTTTCACTGTAACACATAGCCGAGTATGTCACTTATGCCGATGCATGTATGGGCCACCCAAATATATCTGCTTAAAACCTCAGCTGGCTGGAATGCATCCCACCAGGTCAAGACGGGGCTTTTCCGTGCTGTGACAATGGGGCGCTCTAAAGCAGGCGTGCCAGTGCGAAACCCTGTGCACAAACTCACAGCCGACGAGACCCTCGAAAGTGGCCATTGTCCATGCGCTGTCCAACAACGGGGCACAAAAAGATGTTATGAACAGCTCAAGTCACTATTTGAACCATTTGGAGTTTGAGTGATGATGAACTATTCCATCCCAGTATATATTTTAAAAAAATCCCTTTACAGTTATCGGGAGACAGGAATGAAAAAATGATTCCCAGAAACGAGCGACTCAGAACTGTTGAAGATGTTGGGCGAGCACGTCCAAGCGCTCCTTTGTGAATCTGCTGGAGAATTTAAAACTGGTCAAAGAGAAGTGCTCCTCAAGATGATTGTCAGGAGCAAAAAAAAAAAAAAAAATCCCCCCCCCCCAAAAGATGGGAGGAGCTTGATGGGAAGCAGCGAGCATCCCAGACGTCCAATGACATCACGCTCGGGCTGCAAGAAAAATGAGGACTGCTGTGATTTTCCAGCCATAAACACCGTGAGATGTTTGGCTGGCTCCATAGGGGTGAGCGCTTCTGTTCATGTCATTCCCGCAACGTTACAAAAATGCCGTTAGGTGACCAAGCTTGTGACGAAAGCTACACGACTACTAAAAAAAGAAAACAAAAAGTTTGTTTTTTCCATTCTTATATCAGCAGTGGACATGGGTTGGTTTCACCAAAAGCACCGATTTCTGACCAAAAAGCGGAGAGCGGACCCGAGCCTAGCGAGTGAGGCAGCCGGACCCAACGAAAACAAGTCGAACCATCTGGTGACGTTCAGATCCAATAAAAGTCATCTAGAACTCTGTAGAACCAAGGACTAGCAACAAAGGGCGAGGCCCATCTAGAGCTATGAAGAACCATCTGGAGGCAGCTCCCTTGGGCCACGCCCGTTCATCATCTTAATTATCTTTCGTGGCATCTTCAGCCTCCTTTCGGCTTTGTGCGTGCGGGCTGCCACTTATGTTCATCTGGCTTTCTCCCCCCCCACACCCCTGTTCCTCTCCGCTCACCTCATTTGTTTCTCAGGCCTCACAGGAAGTGCTGCCAGAGGCCAAGTTGCCCGCCGTTGCATCAGAGCCAGCCGCCGGCGTCGTTCTTCATCGGAAAAGAAGCATCAGGGGAGGGATGTAGGTCACGTTTACGAGAACTAACTACCCACTCTTAAAACAGTTTGGGGGGGGTCGTGAGACAAAATAGGAGACACAAATGAGTTTTCCGAGTGACAGCAGCGCTTGATTGAAAAGGTGGTCCCGTACGATTTTCAGGGACTATTTTCTCTTCGGGTTTTCAGGGACATTAGGGAACGGCAGGAGACGAGCAAAATATCGCCAAACGTCACACGCCGGAGCTGCTGTAGGCCACAGCAGACTCGCCTATGTCACACGACGCCCCCGCCCCGCTCGGCTTTGCCCTCCGAGAGGCAAATGCGTGCACACGACTATCCAAACAGTATTGGTGACACGGTTTGTTGACTTTCGATTATGCGCGCACATGGCATTACAGGCACCCGATGTGTGCACGTGTGCGCGTGTATACTTTGCGTGTGCGGAGGCGGCAGGTGAATGACTCCTGTCTCCGAAACCCGTTATGTATGCACACATGCACACGCACACGCAGACGTGTGCTACCTCTTCACCCACGCAATGCTAATATGTGCCCCCCCTCACATCCGATGAGCAGCAGGTAGGTAGGAGGTGTGTGTGTGTGTGTGTGTGTGTGTGTGTGTGTGTGTGTGTGTGTGTGATTAACATCGCAAAGTAAAAAGTCTTGCGAGCACAGATGGCTGCAAGGAAATCATCGCTCTTCAGTCATTTGCCTGCCGACGAGTCCATTTTGCACAACTGCCCCATGAATGGGAGGATGGATTTGTGAAAGTCAAATTTCCCAGCTTTCCTGAATGCAGCAGCGGCACCAATAGCACCGAATGTGGCGCTTCCTTCCACGCGGCGTTGACTTACTCAACTGCAGAAGGGAAAGACTTTATTGACGCAAACTCACAAAGCGTCCAACCCAATCGGAAGATGGGGGGGGGGGAAACCTCTTGAAGCGGAGTTGCTTCATTTTGTATTTGTGAAAATGAGCGCTCGCTCTTTGCTAACATTAAAAGGCTAAATGTATCACGTTAAAATGCAAAACATTCTTCACATTCTTCGCCTCTTGTCCTAGAAAATAATCAACCGATGCACCTTTTAATCACATGCAAGCGATGTGCGTGAATTGAAAGGACTTCCCCCTCAAACCGTCCGCGAAGTAATGGACGTGCTTGGCGCCTCGCGTCCGTTTCATGGGCTCCTTTTGCTCGCCTTCATTTCCACGTCACTAAATCACGTCTGACTTTTCTATTCCGCCGCCTCCTAAATTTTCCTTCTGCGAGCCCATCAATCTCTTTTTTTTTTTTTGCCTTCCTCCCAGGTCTGGCGACCATTCCTCACCTTCTGGCTTCCTCAAATTCATCACGCAAGCCGTTAACCAACCTTGGCGCTGTTAATTCATCAGCGTTGCGCCTTAATGAACGTTCTCAAATTGTTCAACCTGTTTGGCTCTTAATTAGCCCCTTTGCCGCCGGCGGGCCCGACAAGGCCATTAGGTGGGACGAGGTCGGCGTGATGAGATGACCTGGCGCTCTAATGGGACCGCTCAAATATTTATTATAATATTTATAGACCAGGAAGAACCATAGCGAGCGGCGCCCGCGATGCCTTCAAGTACCCTTGTCTGATCGAGCTTCACGAGAAGCTAGCATGAACGGACGCAAGTGCAGACAAAGGACTGGTTCCCGATGGTAGTTTGGCATTGCGTTATTGAAGCTAAATAACACTCCGTGACAGCACAGAGCCCACAACAAAACATACATCTTTCCACAAACTCGAAATAGTGACTGTGTTTCCAGTTTGGAAAAAATTTCCCACCTTCCTCCACTGTTGTTTATCGTATTTTGCTCAAGTGTGTTGGTCCTCTTCTTACGTTCTAAAAACATGCTGGCTAGCATGCTAGCTTGAGTGAAGACGAAGGCATTCTCCACAGGAGGAATGCGCTGCGTTTGTCTACATTCGCGCCGACAAAGACCGGTGACCAATCCGGGGTGTACCCGCCGCGCCTCTCGGCCAAGACGAAAAGGGAAGTGAGCTCATCGTTCCTCTTTTCGATCGGGACGCGTGCGCGTAAGTCTCTGTGGATGATCTCCGCGAGATTGGAGGTCCTGTGAGGAATTCCGCGAAAAGGAATTTCAACAGAGCGAGCGAGTGAATCGTCTGCGGAATGACATCATCGGCGCTCTCGTGCGTCGAGTTCGGCAGAGAATTTGCGCGCACGTCACGATGAATGAGGAGGGGGCAGGATGAAGACGATTGAGCAATGAAAAGAGAAAAGAAGGACGCAAGGAAGCGGGTCGGAATGAAGTCAGAGTTGAGGGACTGGGCGGAACCAGATGGGAAACACATGCTCTCGCACGCCCGCACGCTGATGACCTCTTGACAGCAGATGGAGAGGTGACACACACGCACACACAATCTGTCACACAGCATATTTCCACGGTCACCAGGAATGCACGGCATGCTGGGTAAGGGACTACTGGCTGCCCTGCACTGCCATCATCATCCCAGGTGTCAAACTCACACTGAAATCTGGACCAAAATCGCAAATGGAGCCGCTGGAGCAAGCGAATTTTAAGTACAGAAATGAAGGAGGAGGAGGCGGCAGATCTGCGGGACGTTCCATTTGGGTGTAATCCCACCGCAAACCACTAGGGGGGGGAAGAATGAAAACGCGAAATATTTCAAACTTATCCTAAATTCGATGGTGGGTTCAATCCTATGTAATCCTGATTTTTATGCCGACATCAAGGGTCATTTTAGAATGTTCATCTCAGGGCATGATTGTTGACGTATATTGTGGGATGATAAATTCAATTAATTATTAGGCGAAACGAAAAACAAGATGGATAAAGAATCTGCATGGCCTATAATTGATGCCCACTTTAATTGCATTGGGGGGAAAATAAATGAGTCGGGATATACTCTCCATAAGCATTTTCCATGAAAACATGGAACACTACTCCGCCCCACAATTGAAAAAAATAAATAAATAAGCCCCGCCCACCACGAAAGGGGAGGGGTTTACTGCACGGTGAGTGGCAGCCATAAAACTTGAAATCATTCTGAATCGCCCGCCGAGCATCTGTGACTCGCCGCCGGGCCGGTGACTCGCCACAAGGCAGGTGACGGCCGTCGCCATGACGACCGCGTCCTCCCAGCGACGACTCAGCAGCGCAAAGTTAAAGTTGTTGTGCAAGACCGACAAGCTTTTGACTCGTACGTGAGTCAGCGCAGACATTCTGGTAAAAAAGGAGGATGGCCTGATGGGAAAAGCGTCAGCATGGCGACGCGCACACGCATGCGGGCACGTGCGCACGCAGACGTTTCGTGAGGCGTTTTACTGCTTTGGCGCTTTTGCTGCGCAGTTGAGGTGATTTTCATACCTAACGTTTGACCAGTGCTCAAATCGCGTCGTGCCATCTTGACGAAACAACGCCACACAGGCACGGCAACCGTCGGGACATCAGCAAAGGAATGGGACATTTGGACAAAAGTTTTGGGACACACACGGATGGGGAATGCTAAAAACAAACAAAATGTCTGTTTGTTTGTTTTTCAAAAGCGCACTTTGGAGAACATAAATAAGAAAAGAAACGGTGAAGAAAATGATGGGACCAAAAAATGAAAACCGAAAAAAATGTGGCGTTTGGATGAAAGTAGTGGAACACACACACACACACACACACACACACACACACACACACACACACACACACACACACACACACACACACACACACACACACACACTCCTAACGCAACAAACTCATCCATCAAATCAGTTTTCCGCATTGAAATGAATTGAAATGCGGTTAATCCGTTCCACATCCCCAAAACGAACAACCTTTTTACAAAATAAAGAAAAATAGCAATAAATAGCAGTGCGCCCTATAAAACAAATTCAACCATTGTTAAAAAAAATGGTCATAAATAAGATACTTTTATAAAGTATACTTACTGTACACATAGTGTATGTGTCCCTTGAAGGGGCGTGGCTTACTTAGTGACATCAACATCTGGAACCATTTCGTTGTGGGCCAACCGTAAATCATGTAAACGTTGTGCACGTTACAAACCCCCCAAAAAGTTGTCGATGAGTTGATTTTTTTCGAAAAATACTCCCTATGTTAATAAAACAAAATAAAATACTAAAACTAAACCATAAGAAACTCTTATTTAGAAAAACAAAAAACCCTAACAAACCAACAAAAAGTAACCAAATTTTTTTTGTTTTTTAAACAAGGGAGAATTTTGCGATTCCCAAAAAATACTCCCTATGTTAATAAAACAAAATAAAATACTAAAACTAAAGACACACACACACACACACACACACACACACACACACACACACACAGAGGACATGACGTCAAAAAATGTGGACTAATGTATAGGGAAAGGAACAGAAAGTAAAAGCTATTTGTTTTAAGTGTAGTTTAGGGATGAAAAAAAAGTTTTGGGACGTAAACAGGAAGTGAAAAGGGAAGCAAATCTGGACAAACATCTTGGGACACACACACATAGGAAACCTCTAGGAGGTCAAAGTGAAGAAAATGACAAGCTCGGTCACAGATCAAATTCAACCAATGATTCAAGCGCTCAGAACTGAGCGCTGGTAGGCTGAGTATTTTGGTCACGTTGCGTCAATCTAACGCAACTCGTGACCGGTTGGGTCGTAAATTTAGATGGCAGATGATGACATGCACAGTGGACACGAGCAGAACCCGACCTCAAGCCCAACATCTGCATGCACACACACGCCGCACACACACAAAGCATTGAAGTGAATGAGAGTGAGAGGGAACGGACGCGGCAAAAAAAAAAAAATGTCAAGAGGTCAATCATTTCATGAGATTGGCGCACGGCAAGCGGCTGACAGCCACTTAGTGCCGAGTGTTGCCGTGGTAGGTGACGTCCTGGCGGAGTTCTGATTTGGCCTCTGTGGTTTGCAAGCGGCAATGATGGCGTGAGTGTAATTGAGCTGTGGCAAGAATGTTTGTTTTACTGTCGACTTAAGTTCCATTTCGGACTGCGGTCGCAGTCAAATTCACTCCTCTCTCGCCGCTGGAACCTTTTGCGTTTTTTTTGGGGGTCGGAGGGGGCAAGGGAGGGGTGCAGAGCAACAACTGCAAAGACACGACCTGATCATTCACACTGTTTATCGCATGCATATTAGGGATGTTCCATACCACTTTTTTCAGACAAATACGATACAAGTACTCGTATTCACCGATACCAAGTAATCGATACCACTTTTGATACAAATCAAATTTCTCTTAAATCAAGGATAGATCATTGCCAAGGAAGATCTGTAGTTGATTTTTGACAAAAAAAGGCAAAACACTCACTCTTTTCGTGAGGGGAGAAATAGATGCGGTTCATTGACTGGCTGGTATCGGTGACTGGTATCAGAGGCCTTGCGACTACTCCAAATGACTGAATCTGCCGATCAGTGGCCAGCGTGTGTCTGTGTGTTTGTGTGAAGGTTCTGAGAGCTTGAATCATTGGTCGAATTTGATCCGTACTTGAAAACTTAAAATACGGCTGGCATGGGCCCGATACCATTCCCTGGTATGTGTACTTGGTCATCCTGAATAAAACGACATACTCTGTCAGGGTGTCATGCTTCTAAACTTCTCTCCCTCATAAACGACGCGACAACCCGAGATTCACTGCCTAATCGTTATTTTCTACTCCAAAGCT
>JAKGUB010000339.1:1337500-1525000 GCA_026261675.1 Hippocampus mohnikei | reverse complement strand
GTGAATTAGTTCGAATTTGGAAATGACCAACTCTTGGATTATTTGACTTTTAAATGATTTGACTTTTGAGGAGTTTGACTTTTGGAACATCTTCGTTTTGCGTTGTATGACTTTTGAACTATTTGACTTTTGAACCGTTTGACTTTTGGATCGCCTTCGTTTTGAGTTGTATGACTTTTGAACTACTTGACTTTTGAGGAGTTTGACTTTTGGAACATCTTCATTTTGCGTTGTATGACTTTTGAACTATTTGACTTTTGAGCCGTTTGACTTTTGGATCGCCTTCGTTTTGAGTTGTATGACTTTTGAACTACTTGACTTTGAGCCGTTTGACTTTTGGATCGCCTTCGTTTTGAGTTGTATGACTTTTGAACTACTTGACTTTTGAGCCGTTTGACTTTTGGATCGCCTTCGTTTTGAGTTGTATGATTTTTGAACTACTTGACTTTTGAGGTGTCTAACTTCGATTTAGTTTTGACTTTGGCATTGATTGGACTTTTGAGATGTGTGACTCTCGAGGTGTTTGATTTTTGAAACATTTCGCTTTTGAAGGACCTTAACTTTTGGCTTGTTTGACTTTTGAAATTCTTTGACTTTGGAGGCATTTTGTTCATGGCGCATTTGACTTTGGGTTGTTTGAAAACTGCTAACGCCGCCCACTGCCCATCGCGACGTGGACCTTTCTTTGCAGCATTTTGAGAGGTTTACCGCCCTGCTTCATAAGGTGCTGTGTGCAAAGAGCCCATTTCACAAGAAAACCAACGTGTCATTCCAACTTCAAATCTCACATTCCCCATTTGAGCAACAGACAAATTGCATTCAGGAGTTCCGACACTTAACTTAAGACGCCAGTCTCATTCACACGCTTTTCGATTTCCCGATCGCGCCGGCGCTCGGCGAACTCATTAGCACGCTCGCTTATCTCGTTAGGCTGCCATTGATCCAACGGCGGAGGGGCGGGGCCGGGCGGACCGTACGTCAGCGCCGGCGCTAGCGTGATCGATGTCAACGACGCAGGAGCACTCTGACGTTACGTAAGCTCGTGAGTGCACACTCAAAGTCACTCCGAGGTCGCGCTCCCCGTTGTGTCGCCACGTTAGCAAAGTTAGCTGCTGCTCAGCTAACCTAAAGAAGCTGACAGGGGGCGGGGAAAGATAAGGGGCAGCGTTTGGATTACATGGTAGCTAAAGCGAGCTAGAGCTTTAGCTAAAGCTTTTTCCACTTTTGTGAGAGAGAGATTGAGTCTTTTTTTTTTTTCCGTTTGGCGGGAAGCAGGATCAAAAATGCTACGTTGCTATCATCCTTTGTCTTCAACTGCCTCCTTATTGGAAGGGCCAACGCTGCTGATTGCCCAAACTGACTCCCGCTCAACTGATTTTTCACTCACTCACATGAGGCCCAGCCGCTACAAACACACACACACACACACACACACACACACACACGCACACACGCACACACACTCAGTCACCCACCCACATTTCTAACTCGGGCTACCCGGTGACACAACGGCTCCAGGGGGCTCAAGTACACAAAAAAAAAAAAAAAAAAAAAGACAATCCCGTCTCGCTCTCGCTGCATTATGGCCGCCACGCCGGCCATCAAATATGCATCCAATTACATAAGAGCCGGTTGCCTGTTATGCAACCGCGCCGCCTGTCCTCGTCCACACCCCGAAGACCACCGCCACCAAAACATCCTCAACGTGCATATGCAAAAAAAATAAAAATAAAAAATAACTGGACGCAGAGGGGAAACCGCATGATGAAAACACACTCGAAGGTGTCCACATTTTCGTCTTTTCCCAACACACACACGCACGCGCACACACACACAAACACATCTCAAAATAAAAGGCCTTGGCTCTGCTTCAGCCACCACCACAAACCAAACCGGAAACCTTCAAGTGCCGACTGGTGGTCCAGACTGAGGATGAAGATAAACGCGCCCCAGTGTTGCGTTTGTTTGTCTTTGTCGCCGCTTGTGCCTCACACACGCGACACGGACGAACGAAATCAGACAAAAATTTGTGAAAAAAAGGAAATTCCTCACTGGATCAAGCGTCAAAGATGAGCATCCATGAGGCTGCTCAAGTGCGACTTATTTGAGTTCCCAGCAAACTACGGACACCAACGGTCGTTCACACAACAACAGTATTCTAGCCGCCGCACACTCGCGCTGAAGTAACCAGCTAATCCGTTTCCCGACACCACGCCTCTTCACCCGTACACTCCCAAAGACGTTTTTAAACGTCTTTTCAGACTTGGTTTCGAATTGGGTGGTACTGAACGAGTTTGAAAGGAACACAGCAAACACGCCAATGCTACACTGTGTGCGGCAGTTACTCAACTTCCGATTACCCATGAATCAGCCGATTAATTTAAATGAAATTAATTATCATAATAAATGAATACATAATGAATCACATCACTTCTTTATTTATTTTTTTTGGGTCGCTTCATGCTTACCAAAAAAATAACGTGATGAATTACAGGCAGAGATTTTACAATACTTTGTCATTTACGATTTGTTTAACAGAGAGAAAAGCCGATCAAAATAAATAAATAAATAAATAAATAAATACATCGCCCACTCTTGTGTTTTCATTTCAGCGTCGTCAAATAACAAGTCAAAAGCGGATTCGTTTCACACCAAACTGTCAAAGTGAGGAAGGAACATCTCCAGATGTACTTTTTTTTTTTTTACAAAAATTCTTTTTAAGAGGACATTTGCATAGATATTTTAAGATCGTCACGCAGTCCGTTGGGAGTGAGATTAGATGTAGCGCACGCACGCACGCACAGGTATGATGGCGACAAAAGTGTGAATAAATTAATTTGTGCTGTCAATGACTTGAGAGGAGGAAAGTCAAAGCGACACCTCATGCTGTCAACCGGCAGAAGAAAGAAGGATTTTCAGGGGGATAAAAGAGGGCACGTGGTGAAGGAAGAGAGAAGAATGGAGTACAAGGAAGAGTAGAAGAGAAAAGATGACCATCCATTCATTTACTTCCAATTTATCCTCAGAGTACATCCTGGATTGGTCGCCAGGCCGCTCGCAGGCTCAAAACAATGGGCCATTTGATAGACTGACTGGTCGCCGGGCCCAGCGGTTGCTTGAGCAGCGGTAATTTTTCTGCTAGCCCGCGGGCTAACCTCTGCTAGCAGATGTTAACGTGGCATCTAAACGACAGGCGGTGGCAGCTAGCCAGCGCTGCTAGCGTCTTAGCGCTAATACCTCGCGTCGAGCTTATCTTGTGCCAACGCCGCAGGCGCACACTCCCGCACATGGAAACGCACACACGCACACACACTGGCTGGTGTTAGCACTGATGGCTAATCCGAGCCGCTGCATACACCAACCAGGCCCAAGCCGCTACCCCGCTTGATTTAAACAAATTTTTATGCCTGACGAAAATATGTCAGCGGCGTGCGATTAAGATTAGCGGTCTGAAGATGAAAACACCGAATGCGGAGGGAGCAAGGCTGACATCCAAAAGACGCTGGAGAACATTTCGGAGGACAGAAAAGCCTTCAATCAGCTTTTGTACAATTACTCGGGACTTTTTCCATCAACTCAAGCTCCCCAACCCATCCACCCCCCCCAAAAAAGAACCTCACCCAATGCCCACTATCACCCCCCAATGGCCTTTTAGAAACACTGCAGGCGTATGATTTCGATCGCCACTTGAATTATATTTGCACACAAACTGCACACCTGCTTTGCTGCTCTTTGTTTTGGCTAACAACAACACACAGTTTGGCTAGCATATACACACACATATATATATATAGTATAGAGTGTGTGTGTGTGTGTGTGTGTATTTTTGGGGTTGGCGGGGGTGAGTTTGGCCTCCTTTCAGCATGTCGACTTCCCGCGTGGGGGGTACAGGAAATGACGTCACTCAAATAACAGCTTAGCTCCGCTAAGTGGCTCCAATCGACGAGCGCTAATAACAACCTGCCTCCCCTCTCCCTCTCCCTCTCCTTCCGCCCGTCAACGTCAAGGCCGCAGCCTCACGCCAACTTTCTGCACTCTCCCTCGTCTTCCTCCCTTCCATCTCTCTCTCGTCTCCGGCGGCGTATGCACGCACGACAGGAAGTGGTTCGGCTGCAGAAGCCACAAAGCCTTCATTTGCATGTCAGGTGACGCGGAAGTGATCGCTCACTTTTCATGTCATTTGAATGGCGGAACAAAAGCAGCTGAAGTGGACGCGAGACGGCGTGGGGGAAACAGGAAGCGGACGGATGGCCGCGGGCTCGGAAACGCTACGCCAGTCGAATGACGCGTGTGGCTTATCTCGTACGCGCGGACGTAGAGCGCCTCGTGGCCTCCTTTCATCCAACTCGCCTTGCCTTCTCGCTTCATGACGCCACCCCCCCCCCCGCCCCAACTCGTCCTGTGACCTCCTCAAGACCGCGAGCTTCTCTCGCTCTCGTCTCATCGCCTCCTCACCTCGGCTCCTCATCTTATCACCTCGATCGCTTGATCAGCATCTCGCGGAGGCCACGTGGCGGAAACGGGAAGTCGACAAAGTGCTGTCGTCGGGGCAACTGTCCGCTGCCACCCTATCCTAGTCAAATGAAGCCCATCTGTTATCTCACACGGACACAAAAAAAAAAAAATCCATCCCCGTGCCATTCCGTCAAGGGCGCAGCTTGCATCCGAGTCTCACGCCACCATCACCATGGCAACTCAAGATACACTTTCTCTTCACTTCCTGCCTTTTTTTACCACACACTTTGCCTCATTTCAACAAACTCTCATCTCCCCCAACATTCTCGAAACTTTCGGTTCACACGCTCATTTTAAACATAATAGACATCGGGTGACGTCGTCGCAAGTGGAAGGGATGCCAAGGTTGTCATGGCGACACACGACGCCAGGCCAATGACGTGTCATCGACCCTCCGCACGCGCGCACACACGATAAAGTAGATCCGTTCATGTATGAGGTGACATAAAGGAACGATGGAGCAGATGGAGGCACGCAGGGGACGGTGCGGATGCCGGCGCCATGGCAACCGCATGCAGAGCCTCCACAAGCGATCAGAGCGTCGCGTGCGCGCACACATTGAGCTCGTTGCTCTGATTGGCCGTCTGAGGCGCTCGGGCAGGGAAGTGACACACACACACACAACACACACACACACATTTGCTTTGATCCTACCTGATTGTAGTCCAGCGGTCCAGCCCAGTAAACACACAAACGGCCTGCAGTCGCTGGAGGACACACAGAAAGCAGGGTCAAAATATTAGCAACAGTCATTTTGCCTCCAAGTAACCATTTTGCCATGGAAAGTTGGAAAATAAATATATCAGCCATAAGGCCAGGTTGACGTGCAGATCCACACCAGCTTGGGTGCACGTGTCTGTCAAGATGGGACGCGCCAAAAAGTCTCAGGGACCTCGTGCCCGAGATCGAAGAGGAAGTCGGCCATTTTGTTTTGGAGCAAGCATTTCAGAACAATTTCACAGATGGCACTTGGGAAGTCCATCTCGCCAATCATAAGCGTTTACATTTCGTGATGCCATTTTGCTGAGCTTTTCTAAAGTGGGCGGAGCTTGCAAAAGCGGGCGCAAAATTGGTCCGATTTGCCTTGAAAAAGGGGGTGCGAGTATCTGTTCATCTTTCATATCAGATTCCATTCGATGGCGTTTTGGCTAAAGTGGCAGGTGAAGGACTTTTATCTTGTCGGGGCTGGTGGGGGCCTTAAATGTGAATTGAATGTGAAACACGCACGTTTTTTTCCCCGTATTTTTACATCCTTAGCTGATCCTGACCTCACGTTTCTACGATCACTTTGTCTTCTCCCCTGAGGCTTTTTCAACAAATATTAAATAAAATAAAATAACACACAAGGGACATTCTGCTTCACGTCAGCTTTGTGTCATTTTCACTTGTTTTTTTTTTCCTCTGTGTTGCCTTTTTTTTTAGTGTTGAACCCGCTGGGCTTTCTCGTGCATCTCGCCCGCTGGCGCTCGATTGCTTTGAATCTCCTGAAAGCTTTTCAAACATCTTGTGCATGTGTGCGTATGCAAATGAGTCAACCTAGCGAAATGCCAGCACATTTTGTGGGCAAGGACAATTCATTAGGTACACCTAGTTGTTAAGTGTTGTTGTTTTTTTTTTTTTCTTTCGACATTTATATTTTCCGGTCGCAACTTCTTACTTTCACTCCCTGCATTTGAAAACACATTTTTAGTTTCCCCAAAGTTATCAAAAATATATTGTACATAATTGACAGAAACATTCATTTGCACTTTTTACTTATGAAATCTGTACACAGATAAAAAAACAAAAAAAAACAAACAGAAGACAAAAATAGAACGTAAAACAATCAGAGCTGCAAAACCCTTTCAAAACCCTTCAAACAAACTGCTATCACTTTCGAGAAGCAGCGGATCTGCTGACCTGAGACGGCTTGGAGATGTCAAAAGAATCTCCGAACTCTTCGTGAAATGCGCAGGCGGCAAGTGGAGGGAGGCCAAAATCAAAGTTCTGTGCTCCCCCTTACGTACTTCAATTGCAAGGCGAGCAGTGGCATTCGGAGCCAACTGGAAACCTTTTTAAGGGAGGAGCGGCTGGCGCCAAAATAAAGTCAAATACGACGAGTGAGATACGAGCGCTGTATGGTGGCAGTGAACCCAACTCGCTTTGCGATCGCAAATATGAACAGTTCCTCCAAAAACAGCCTCCGAGCTTATTTAGGCCACTCCCGGTTGAGGTTTTCTCCCAAATCAAACCGAAAACAAAGAGAATAACACCTTCTGCATTGAAATCAGCTTAACAACTGCCAAAAGAAATGCCTCGCTAGCTGAATGCTAATGCTAGTTAGCATCTACGCTGCGGTGCTTTCACCCTTTAAGCTATGGATTGAAAGTAGATCAGCAATCTGAAGAAAGACAATCTAACAGTACCCACAGTCACATACTCACCAACCTCTGCGCAGAACAACAAATATTAGTGCCGCACTGATAAGCTCAGAGTGTATTTGAGATGCGAGGAGGACACGCCCAATATGATTGGCTACTGCAAAGAGGCAAGGCCCGCCGGAACTCAAGCGGGATACTTCAGTATCACTGTATGTTTGTCTTAAGCTGCCCCCTGGTGGCCACTGTACTTATGATACGGTACGTTTGAGAGTCTGTGCCGTTTCACTTTTATTTACGTAAAGGAGTGTCATCAGTATTTCTACTTGATCAGCGCAGTTTGTACACAAGTCTTCAAAAGAGAGCCTCCGTTGCTTCGGCCAACTGCGTTGGGCACCGTGAGAACGCCGAGGAGCGGCTCACGGGCGTTCCTAATGTTGTGTCCTCTGAGCGTGAGTCACGACAGATGGGATGCCGCCATTTTGCAACGCGCCGATTTAGCACAAGCGCGCTCTGTATCAATGCTTAACGGTGCTTGATTGCGAGCCGCTGAGAAACTAGGCCACTTTGGGGAAGGCTGCGGCTGTCCGCTCGCCCGCCTTTCATTGCAACAACACGCTCTCATGGGACCGTCACGCCGTATAAATAGAAGGTCGGCCGCACTTTTCAAAGATTTCACTTTCATTTGGAAGACTCACAAGCGGCACCTCGGATTCCCGTCGACGTCCTCCCGAAATGGCGAACCAACACACTGAGACTAGGAGGCTTCGGGAAGCGTCTCCCATCCGTGTGGGTGACTTGACGACGCCGAGGCCGCGCATATGACGGACCGGAGCTGCGAAACGAGAACAACAATATATATATATATATATTTTTTTTTGGAATATATATTTCTAATATATATATATATTTTTTTCTTTTAATATATATTTCTAATATATATATATATTTTTAAATATATATTTCTAATATATATATATTTTTTTTAAATATATATTTCTAATATATATATATATTTTTAAAATATATATTTCTAATATATATATATATTTTTAAAATATATATTTCTAATATATATATATTTTTAAATATATATTTCTAATATATATATATTTTTATATATATATTTCTAATATATATATATATATATATATATTTTTTTTTTTTTTTTTAATCTACGATGCTTGTGCACGCGCTGAGAGAGAAAAAAAAAGAAGCAAAACTGTTGTGACATTGTGGACATCTCTTACGCTTTCTCCTTATGCAATGACAACCTCGTAAAAAGCTTCAAAAACACTCCTATATTTTTTTTTTGCTTCTGCTCTCAGACGGATTTTCATTTCAAATGAGGTCACATCGTTAGTGGGAAAATTGTTTCAATGACTTGTCTTGGTGTCATTTGTTTATCTCACAAAATTGTGGCATTAGAATGAGGTTTATATCCACTGTATGTGTGTGCATGTCCGCATGTGTGTGTGTGTGTGTGTGTCAATAATTCAGCCAGGTGCTCTCAGGTTCCTCTCAAGCTCTCTTACAAGACGGCCAAATGTTTGCCGTGGCATTGAGGGCCAGCGAGATGAGTTACAGTTGGCCTTTGTGGCGCGCGCGCTGCCCCCGCTTGGAAAGTCTTCGGCCCGCCAGCAAGTTTCCTCTTTTTTTTTTTTTTTTTGTCTTCCCGGCGCCGGCGCGTTGCGAGACGCCACTTCTCAGGCAAGACGCACGCGCAACGTTTGTGTCGCTAATGGATCGCTTACGTATCATTAGCAACACTGATAAGACTTTGAAGCCTTGAAGCACAACATAAGGCTCACAAATGCTAACTTCCTTAGCGTAGCGGTCATGCGAGCTTCCAATGCTAATGAGTTTTTGATGGTATCAGCGGGTCAGAACCGGCAGGAGTCAAACACAGCGTGGACTAGTGCGTCTCAAATCTTTCACACCGCCGAAATTTTCCTCGCACCATCCTGACCATGATTAAAATACAGAAGCATAGTAGGCCCTAGTGTTCATCAAAAAACAAGGCAGTGTTTATCCAGAATCAGAATCAGTACACCCATAGATTTGTTGTCACGGAATGAAATGGAACAGACACAACCTGTCCGAGCGACGTATATTTAAAAAAATAAAATAATAATAATATATATCATTTTTTAAACAGGGATGGGAACCTGGTGGGTGGGGAAAATTACGGCGCTCCTGCAGAGGCCAGGCTTCACAGACATCAAGCCGCCACCACATTCCCATCTGCAGGTGCGCCATAATAGTGGAAGGGAGAAAGGTTGGGGAAGGGGGGTAAAGGAGTTATTCCCAAAAAGTACATTTGATATTCTTGAAAGTCACGTGATGCCCATTGTGAACACCAAATGTGCACTCAAGCCATTCAATTCGCGGCGCAACAGTGAATTGATCAATTGACAACTAATGGATTATGAAATGAAACGATAGTTATTTTGATTAGCGCTGAATTGTTGACAGTCTTTGTTGAACTGAAGCATGTACAAATTCTTTGGCATCTCAGCTCCTCACCAGAAAACATTGTCCGATTTTTGTCATCCTGCATGAAAGCAGACGTTGTGCTGAATAAAAACGAGACCGTCGCAAACATCTGCTTTGACTTTGGAAAAAATGAGCAACACTTTTGGTGATTTTCTAACAGACTCTGCTGGCCTAAACGAGGAAGTCAATCAGAATCGATTCCGGTGTTTTCTCCACTGACCATTTGAAGTCCTGTCCGTTTTTGGGGTTTTTTTCAATAATGGGGAGGAAATAAAAAAGATATCAATTTACCAATTCGATGAATTGAAAAAACAGATTCACCGATCAGTCAATTATGATAACCTGCAACCTGATGACATGCTAAGCTGTCCACTGTAGTAACCGCCATCCCTCAAAGGGTTAAAGGAATCATTTGTCGCAGCTCGAATAATAGCACTGAGAACCAAAATTATCATCTAGAATTGGATTTTGGTGGAGGGGGGGGGGGACAGAAATTTTACTTATGTTGTGAAAATTCTTTCCCAATCCGTCCGAGGTGCCGCTTGGACTTGTAAACAAAACACACGAGGATCCTCAAAGTGCACGTTGGCCCAAAGTGAGGACATCTGCGAGCATGCGGACGAAGCTTTGGCCGCCTCATGAGGCCATCTGGGATTTGGAGCCGGGCGCAAAAGCCTTCATTCGTGGCCGGTCCAAACCTCTCCTCCATTATCTGCGCTCCTCATTGTTGGGCTTTATGGCTCCTTTCAAATTTGCGGTGACCGAGAGGACGCGCAGATGGGACGGGACTTCGACAAAACAACAAAAACAAAAATCATGCCGCCCAGATTTCTCATTGATAAATTTTCACTGGAACTGCTGTGTGTGAAATATATATATATATATATATATATATATATATATATATATATATACATATCTCTATTTTAAACAATGCTGTTCTCCTTATCCTGACCCGCCCCGCATTTGCACAGTGAAATCATTGCGCTGTGGCTATATTTGCACTCTTTCAGCATTTTATTTGCACACGTTCCAACCAAACATTTTTGCGTTGTTGGTGCTGCGCTACCGACGCCGCTTCCTACACTCTTCGCTCTCACGTGTCTTAAAGGAGGAGTTAGCCATTAACATAAGTTGTCATTTGCGATATATCTCAGAGTAACTCGACAGTCATACACGAGTAAAAATTAGTTTTGAAAAACATACAAACAAAAAATTTTCAGCCGTCGACGGACAAATCTGGTCGCCGCGATTTCACGTTGGAGAAACCACCGTGCCCGAGGAAAAACAACAAACAAACAGCAACAATCAGAGGACACGAGGTGTGATTGATGGGGTGTCAATCACCTTCTGCTTGCAAATACAGCAGCCAAAAAGTCAAGCGAGTGGCCAAGGCAATGCGAGCACTTTGACCAGACAAAAAACATCAAGTCGCCTTGCCAATATAACAAAACGTGAACATGACGGTTCATAGATTGGTGGATGGGGCATTTCAGCCCCAAACCCAATGACATGGCCAAAACACACACACAAAACAACAACAAAAACTCCACCCAAATGCACAAGCTAGCCCAACACCAAAAGCTAATGGTGCTAATGCTAATCTTTTGGCTTTGACAAAACAGGTTATTTGCCTCTGGAACTTAATTGCAGCCGCAAAGTCATTGGCGCAGACATTCCGCATGGCTGAGCTTATTATTTGGGCCCGACCAATTTGTCGGTTAGCCAACTTGATCGGCCAATTTGAGCACTTTTCAAATGGATGAGAATCGGCTGGACTTTTGTCAATAAAATGCCAAACTATTCTTAATTTCTCATGAAACTGGAAATGCTGTTGTGCAGAATGATGTCATTGCAACATTTGTGTTGGCCGGGCAAACTTCTGATGTCAATAAGCCCCACTGTGACATCACAGACACATTTTCAGATAAAAAATGACTAATGATTGAATTGGTTGTTTATTTCAATCTTGATGGTTGGCCAACCGCTCATGAAACACAACTATGATATCAAACACATTTTTAAAAGTCCATTTTCTACTGGGGGCCAATCACATTTATCAAGATCTAATAAAAACAATCATCTTGCAGCCATGAATAATGTGTGACGTGCAATCAAAATATTGATTAATAATATTTACATCATTCCTGGATAGTTGGACAACATCCACACTGCAGTTTGAAGCAAATATTTGCTCCATTCATTAAAAAAAAGAAAAAGAAGACAAATAAAAACAACAAAAATGGTGCTTTTTTTTTTTTTTCAAAATCCTACAGCCAAAATTGACGTTTTTCTCTTAACATGTTCATCAAGAACAGTCGAAAAGATTGCAAATGTATCAAAAGAAACGAATGCCCCAAATGTGACTCGGAGTGCTTCATGGACGCGGCGGCCGTCCGTCGGAGTCTCCCCGGCCGGGGCCCTTCTCTCGACGGCAACACGTCATGGAACATTCCCGGAACCAGCCAGCGCACCACCCACCAGCCTGGCTCCTCAGACGCTCTCTCGCAGAGGAAACAAACAGCACACACTCACTTCAAGTCCTTTCCCAAATATGCAACCCTTTTCCGACGTGGACGCACTAACACAACCCCCCCCCCCCCCCAAAAAAAAAAAGTGCAGCAAGCACAACATGAAAGCGCGAGCGAGGGCGCCATAAGGTCACGGGCAGCCCGGAAACACTTGGCAACAATTATCCACCAAACGAGTAACAAACCAGCACCGGCGAGCGGCTGTCAAGCGGCCGACGATCGGCGCCCGATCGCCGGTCGGCTTCCTGCCTCAGCCCGCGTCTCCGCCAGCCTGCGCTCGGCCGTGCAAATTCCTCGGGCTGTTACGCAACGCGGCTAATCTGCATGCAAGGCAACGCGTGCCCGCCCGGGGTATTCCCCACTGCACCGCGGTGAACTCGCCAGCCGCGAACGGGCTCGTCCGCCGGCCACCGACGAGGCTTCCAACGCGACCGCGAATCCAGAGAAGACTACGGCGGGGGCAAAGGCGGCTCTTACCTGCCGGGAGCGGGGATGACAACAAGCCGCCGCGGTGACGCCAGCCTCCCTTCCGGGGCTTGACACCTCTCGGTTCGCCTGAGGTCGGACGAGGGGACGGAAGGACAGACGGAAGGCGGCCGGCGGTGGCGGAGGCGGAGGCGGAGGAATCCGCGCGAGAGCCGCGCGAAGAAAAGTTGCGCGTCAAAACGGAAGAAATCCTTCCCGACCGGATTTCTGGTAACGGAGCTCCGCCGCCGCAGTCAGCCACACGGCGAATGCGAGCGTATGCGTGTGTCGGGGTGAAATCCGGAGACACGCACGCACGCACGCACGCACGCACGCACGCACGCACGCGATCACGCGCACGCTCACACGGGGTTATTCCGAGCGCCACTTCCCAGAATAGAAGCAGCGGCGAGAGGGAGTGACTGACAGACACTGTGTGCGCGTGGTGTTTGCGCGTGCTTGCGCGCGCGTGCACGTTGGGCGTGTGTGACGTCGTCGGATCCCCCAGTGCGCAACCAGGGCAGAGGGAGGGGAGGAAGGAGGAGCACTGGCCGAGGACGACGCTCTGTCTGCCGGCTTAAGAGAGCAAGGATTCCCCGGTCACCTCTGGAGCGACCTGTCTGTCTGACTGTCTGTCTGTCTGCCTGTCGGTCTCTGACTGTCTCAGTGGGTGACTTCCTTCCTGTGTATCCTTTCACACACACACACGCGCGCACGCACACACACACACACACACTGGCCGTTCCAATGCAAATATGAAGCAACACTTGGGGGTTGACTGAAGTGCTGTATAATTGTTTTGGCATCTAAAACTACACCGTAAGTAACGTTACAGTATCACAAAACGAGATAAATCCCAATCCCGCACTTCTTCCCAGTATTCTGGAATTAAACATCTGTCCAGGGGCGCAACAGCGTTTGCCCCAGCCAAGTGGGCGTGGCTATCGCTGGGCAACACCATCTGAGGAATTGGGTTAAACTCCATCTCTGCTGCGGGCAAAATTGTCATGCCATTGTTAGGATTTTTTTTTTCAATGAATTCTTATTGGGGGTGAGGGGGGCGACATGGCGTTAAATTTGAGCAGGCAAGACGGCGTCATGTGTCCTCCCTGGAAAAATGTTCCATGAATGTGTCTGATGTCTGCCAACGTGACTTCAGCGTCAACTGAGCCACCCTGTCAATGTCTGGACTGACAGTAGGTTAAATATTCAGGTCAGGGGATTTCCAAAGGCATCCAAAGATGAGATTCACGTGGATGGGGCGGGTGGGGGTGTCCCCCAGGGTGGGGGCTTCCAAAAATATGTGGTCTGGTATGTGGAGGACCGCTGGGGACATTTGGAGGTGACAACATTGAGAGGAGCAACAAAACAGCCCATTTGAAGAAAAGAGCATCAAAATTGCACTACGCTGATCAAAAAACATGATCAAATGTAATTAGGCTCTTCAAGATCAGGATTTTGGAGACCATCTCTGAGTTTTGAAAAAAAAAAAACAACAACAACAAATAAGCCCCGGGGGATTGGCTCCACCTGCGTGTGAGCATCTGGCTGCGAGTGGTGGCCTACAGCAGATTTTTGTGATTGCTGTACTTGTGAATTTGTGTGTTTGACTATTTGTCCCATTCAAGAAAAGGCGGCTGTGACACTCCTCGCGCACATGCCGGGGGCATGACTTCATTGCTTCATTATTTCTTCACTTCACTCGAGCAGCCAAAGGTCAAAAGGTCACGAGTAACTCAAATTTCTCATCACCGCGTTTTCTCCCCAAATCAGCATCTCGGCGCCAAACTTTCCTCTTTTAGTTGCACATCATAAACAAACTGCCCTGTGTATGTGCGTGCGTGCGCCTGCGCGTGAGTGTCACATTGTGTCCTCTGTCATTTTCCCGACAGCGTGCGGCGAAAAGCGAGGTCCAGTGTGTGCGTGCGCGCGCTTTGGCCAGCTCTAAGTGGATTAACGCCTGCCTCGACCTATAAGAGGCTCATCGTTGCATGACCTCGTCAGCGGTGACGCCGTGGCAACGAGCGCCATGGCAACGGCGCGGGCGGCCATTTGCATAGACCGGAGAGAAGGTAAACGCCGCGCTTGCTCAAGATGACCGCGTGACTTCTCGCCGCCACACTTGAGAATCACTCGCGAGACGTCATGTGACCGTTTTGCAGTCTCGGCCTGGCAAACCCGAGCTCACGCTGACACGACCGTACACAAAACTCTCACACGCTTTCCAAAACTTGCAGTCTCTCACGCACTCGTTCCCACTCACACACACGCGCGCCACACGTTCACGCCATTCTCTCGTGCGCGCTCTCTCAAGTATTTTTTGCTCCCCCCTTTGGTTGCAGTGTGGCTGCGTTGCCAGATGTTGAGTCATGTGATTCAGACTCGTCGCTGGCCTTAAACGACCGCAGCACGAGCTCCTGCTCCCGTTGTTGACTTGAACACAAAAACAAGTGCAAAAGCTGCAACTTGCCGAGTCCCAAACCGGACGTCAGCGGGACCGAGCCCCCCCGCCCCCCCACTCTCATGTGTTCTGACCAACCTTCCAGAAGACAGGAAAAAGCCGATGGCATCAAGGGGAAGACCAATTTGAAGACATGGGCCACATCTGCAAATTGTGAAGGCCTTTAGCAGATTATGTTGACATGGCAACACACGGAGGCTGAAATCTAATTGCCCCGCCCCCCCAAAAAAAGATGATCGACAGGAGCGACTGAGCCTTCACCATTTCATCATCGCAATAAAATGGACTATTTCCAAACTGCTTGATGGGGTGTGAAGTCGTTCCACACCCGAATACAAACAACAACTCTAATAGGTGGCGCTATAGCACCTATCAACTTGTTAATACATCTTTGACGGCATTAAGTATGCAAAGAAGCTATGCTTTATCTGCATTTGCACAAATGTCATGCAAACTATCCTTTTTGGCGTCTGCTTTACTCCTGCAAGAAATATGTATGCTGTACGTGTTTTGCCAAGTGTTTTGTATCGTTATGACAGGTGACAAGCAGGTTATTAATTTTGACAAATGTGGTGTGAGCGTCAATGACAAGTGATAATCTGTTTTTGCAAGTGCGTTTGATATTTTTAGGCGAAATAACATGTAGACTCATTCATTCATTCATCTTCCGAACCGCTTGATCCTCACAAGGGTCACGGGGCGTGCCGGAGCCTATCCCAGCTGTCTTCGGGCAGTAGGCGGGGGGGGCACCCTGAATCGGTTGCCAGCCAATCGCAGGGCACACAGAGACGAACAACCATGCACACCCACACTCATACCTAGGGACAATTTAGAGTGCTCAATCAGCCTGCTATGCATGTTTTTGGAATGCGGGAGGAAACCGGAGTACCCGGAGAAAACCCACGCAGGCCCGGGGAGAACATGCAAACTCCACACAGGGAGGCCGGAGCTGGAATTGAACCTCTGCACTGTGAAGTCGACGTGCTAACCACTGGACTACCGGGCCGCCCATGTAGACTCATTGATTTTTTTTTTTCTGCGTATTACAAATGACCTTGTGTAACTCATCAGGTTGTCTATCTAATTCAGTGGGTACTACATTTATGTACAGTGATCCCTCGCTCTAACGCATTTGATCTTCCGCGGCTTCGCTGTTTCACTGATTTTTTTGTGCAGTTTTTAAATTGTGAATTGCATTCTGCACCCTGATTGGCTAAGGCACTGACCAACGTGAACAGCCTACGCACCTCGTCTTTGTCCATACATACCCCACAATGTCGACAAAACGTTCTGCACCGGCAAAGGCACCTGAGGACGCGCTCAAGCAATATTATTTAACAGTACAGTATTTCCAAAAACTAATTATATATAAAAAATATAGTTATTTGTTGAACGTTTTCAACAAATAACTATATATTTTTTGTGCTTGGGCCTGAAAACAGGTTTTGGTCTTTGGTTTCATTGTATGCATAGTTCAGTATTGTATAATAACTGTAAAAAAATAAAGCTCACTTCTTCACGGATTTCACCCATCACTGGTTCTTTTTGGAACGTAACCCCAGCGATAAACAAGGGATTACTGTACATGTATTTATCCAATCCGAAAATAAAGCGAGGTGTTACAGGTAGACAAAATAAAGTTGGGTGGAAAAAAAAAAGTGCACGCTTGCCAAAGGTGTCGTCACCGCAAAGACGTTGAAAGTGTAAAAAGAGAAAAAAAAAACAAGCAACAAGTGCTCACACAGCCGGTCGCCTCGGGCTCTCGTCCCTGAACGCAACACAAAGCTCCCCTGTGACAGCTGACGGATGAATAATGCTTACTCATACACGCGTGCGCGTGCACGAACCGCTCCGACCACACCTGCAGACTCCCACGGATTAGTGGTGGTGGGCGGGTTGCCTTCGGTAACATACTCGGACGTACAAGCATTGCATAACATCGTTCCATGTAGGAATCTTTCGCGCTGTCGCTTTAAACGTGCATAACACGCACGCACCCACGCGCGCACAAAGAGCGTATCGAGGTGTGGCGCGGGTATTACTTAACAGCTGGAGGCCAAAGTTCAAACTACCTGTAAACTAAAAGGGCATCTTCAGTGAGATTGAACACGAGTGGGAAGGAGCAGCACCCCGCAGTGGCCACGGGGGTACTGACACATTGTGATGACACGTGATGAAACACACACACCACCAAAAAGCTTCATTGCTGATTACGTTAACATTTAATGACGTTTTCTTAAGGGCTGTGAGCGATCTGGCCTGAAAATAAACCCAATATGACTTTTGGAAACGAGCTCATCTTGTTTGCCGCCGCGTTTGTTTAAGCAACGCTCAGGGGCAGTGACGCACTTTCAACTACGGAATCCCACGAACAACAAAAAGCTTTCAAATCGATAACGGTAACGTTTTAATGACTTTTTTGTAAGGATCTGAGCGATCTGGCCTTAAAATAAACACAATATGAATATCGGAAACGAGCTCATCTTGTTTGCCGCCGCATTAGTTAAGCTGTGCTCAGTCAGTAGCAGCGACACACTTTGAACGACGCAATTCCATGAATACTAAAAAAAAAAAACAAACGAAAAAAAAATTCGGTATGTAAAAATGTTACTGTATGACATTTTTAAGGGTTGTGTGCGATCTGGCCTTAAAATAACCCCAAGATGACTTTTGTAAATTAGCTCATCTTGTTTGCCGCCGCGTTAGTTTAAGCATAGCAGTGAGAATCCCATGAATTTAAAAAGAAATAAACCAAACAAACCGATAAACTGTAGCCCTACTTTGGGCTCGGAATTAGAGTTGTCAATCGATTTACATTATTAATCATGATTCGCATGATTTTCATAACAATTAACAATAAGCGGTAGAAAATGGATGGATTGACAAGTACATGAATTCTAAGTAAAATGATCAAAAGTTAAACGTTCCAGTTTTTGATACTCTCCTCAAAATCCGAGTGGGCAAATACGCTTACCGTATGCAAATATGATTGAAACATTTCAAATTTGAGCCCAACAATAAGCAACAGATTGCACATTTGGTAAAAGCGTCACTCTAAAACTAAACGAATGACAAAAACAATTACGCACACTGTACATGTAACACAAACTTGGTTTTACAAACAAGTAGCTTGTTCCAAACATCACCGGCGTAATGCTAACGCACAATGTAAAACGCCATTGACATGCTAACAAAATTCAGCATGAAAGTCACGGTAGGAGGATACATTCAACTCACACATTTTCACGTGCGTGTCATAGGAACGCATACAAACAAATAATAAAACATTACTCTCAGGTTTAAATCCTCCCTCCACTCGTGTGACTTTCTCTTTCGGTAGGTGTGCGCCACACGACCAGACCAACTAATGGTGGTGCGATAATTGCAAGTTTTAAAAAACTTAGCGGGAAATAAGCATGCTATGCTTCCACTCCACCGAATCCATAAGAGGCTCTGGTTCAGTGCACTGAAGGAAACGTTCACCCAATCACATTCAAGCTGTCATGGATTAATCCAACTGAATGGATGACTTCCTTGGACTGATAAGGTGGAAAATGTACTTTTTGATACCTTGCGTACAAATACGGTGTTGCAAGTTTCATTGGTTCTCTGAGCAAGTTCCGAAATCAATTTCTTTGTAAAATTGTACCTTGAGATGCAAGTGCTGGACGCGGCATTAAACTCGACTAATTGAATGAGAACCAGTTTGGCTACGAATAAATCATCTATCAAAAAAGAGGCTTCAAGTTGCGTGATGCCACTCCCACTTGAAGTTTACGGGATAGCTGTCGTCAACAGGTCGTCATGCACTGAAACGTCGACAGCGGCAGAAGGGCTGTTCACACGGCACACATTTGCTCCGGCGCTGCACCGGTCGATTTTGTTGCGATATATTTTTACACCGGAACAAATTTTGCGGAGCGTTCACACGTACAAAGCCGCTGAGCGTGGCAGCACCGGCGCAGCGTCGACGCTGCTCCACTTGCGTTCACACGGGCAGTTTCTGCTGCGGAGCAAAACGTCAGAAAACAAATGAGCTGTCGTGTTGGTTCTTTTGAAAACGTATACGCAACACAAGCAACTACTGGACAGGCACGTCCTTCTCCTTCTCGGTCTCCGTATGAAGACTCGTATGAACGCTCTAGGGGAGCTGTTTCGGCATAGCACCGAAACAAATCTTGTCGTGTGAACACCCCTAGAGTGCGGCCATCACATGCTGAAATACGCAGGAAAATGAAGTCATATATTTTGAAGTGCTTTTTTTTCCTCACTAAAATACACGTGACATTTTTTTGTCGTTGTTTTGTGGCATTTCCATTCATTTCTATGGGAGGGGAGATGATTTCGGATATGACTTTTGAGTTCCAAGCCTGGTCACAGGCCAAAAGTGAAGTCATTTCAAATGACGATTTTCTGGCTTTAAGAAACATTAAAACAAATCGAGAAAAAATGTTGCTAGTCAGTAACGGTTACTGATTCATCTCAGTCCACTTGGTCCAAAGTGTGGTCATCCCTGTTTAACTTGCAGACCAACCCGCAGTTCGAATCTGATAGAGGTGTTAATTTTGCTCATGGCAATGTACAAGATGATTCCATAAATGTTTCCACAAAATTAAGGGATTCCATATTTTCCTCCTCTTTTTGGTCTAAAAATGTAACTTACTACCACATTTTTTCCTTTGATTACTTTTAGTTTCAACGCCTGAAAGTTGCCTTTTGAAATGGCTTGTGTTTTGTGTCATGTCTGTGATCTGCTTTTTTGTTGTTGTCATGAACATCCTCTGAGAGAAGCGATTCCATAATTTTTGCCAGGTGCTGTGTATGTGTTAGTTGGGTGAATATTGTGTAGAATTTACAAATGTAAGTCCCTATTTTTGTTTGAAAATTAAGAGTTTATTAGGAACAAGCTGTGCCTTCCTCCCTCATCTGCCATCTCTCCTCGTCACAATGTCAACGCGGAAGCAGACGAAGGCTCACGGGGAGCGGGGGGGAGGAGGAGGCAGGCACGAGCGAGGAGCTCGGGTAGTGGCTGGGGGGGGGCGCGCCAGCAGGCAGCACGGACGCACCAAAATCGCATAGGGCGCGCGTCGCAACGAGACACCGAGAGGAGCGCAAAGGCCAGCAAAGGTCAAGAAAAGGGCGAAAGGGAAGCCGGGAGAGGACATCATGGCGCTTATCCCGTCGCAGATCCTCCGCATCGCCATCCTGCTGTCCTACTTCTCCATCCTGTGCCACTACAAGGCTCTGGACATGCCGGCGCACCAGACGTACGGAGGCAGCTGGAAGTTCCTCACCTTTATCGACCTGGTGAGCGTCGCCTCGCCTCGCCTCGCCTCGCCTTGCTTAGCTTCGGCTCGGCTCGGCTCAGTTCGGCTTGGATCGGATTTCTCGCCTATGGAGCCGGCTAGCTTAGCTTCATTTTCAAAGGCGCGCTTGTTTGTTTGTTTGTTTGTTTGTTTGTTTGTTTGGCCTTTGCGATTCAACAAATTCGCGCTGAGCTAAACCAAATCATTTGTTTCTTACCTAAGAGGTTCTGCTTTCGTCAGCCCGACAGGGGCGGCTTTCGTGAGGAAGGATGTCCACCATCAACGCGGCGCGCCGCCTCCTCTGCTAGCCGCCTAACATGTTAGCCAAATTGCTCGTCTGCTTTGACCTCTTATTTTCTCACCCTATTTCACTTTTGAAGCCATCTCTCGTTCTACTTATTTTCCTTCTCCACCCTGACCCTCTTATGTTTACGGGGGTGCATAGATAAAAAGAACGAATTCAATCCGTGAGTGAAATTGTCACAGCAGTAGTACGGTGGACGCCCAGATAATTTAATTAGGCACCTGTTCAATGTTTGTTTTTAAAATATATTTTAAAAACACTACACGTTTTTTGCGGCCATTGGCTTTTGCCGTTTATGCCGCGCCTTATTCAAGAAGTTTTTGAATAATTTATTTTAACCTTGTGCACAATATCAATAAAACACTACCGTTTTCAAACAGCCGTTAATTCATCCCAGTCTGACCGATTTTCATTGTGGGAAATTGTGTCACATTTTTGTCACGTTACAACAGTTGTCACTGCCCAAAAATGACACTGTTGAAATGCTTTAAATGTAAGCGGCAGTGTGACGCAAAACCATCGCTAAATGGTACAAAATGTTTTGAAAATTACAAATGAAGGAAAACATTAATACAGCTGTTGTTAACATAAAAAAAAAAAATAAAACTAAATGTGATGTCCCGCTTTCAACCATCAGTCCTGTTTTCTCCAAAATGACCAATATTCTCCAAATTCTGGCGGGGTTCATAAACTTCTGAGCACAAGTTTGAGTGATGCCTAATTGGATTTAGTGTGTGACGGCAGAATGATGAATGCGAATAAACACAGCTTCCTTTTTACGATTGCCTGCGAAAACAATGTTTGCTCTCACACAGGCAGAGTGTAGAAAAACATGCGCGCGCACGGGAACAAGAGGTCAATTGTTTGTTTTTTTTCATCTTCACCGAGCCTCTCGAAGTTTCCTCGATTGGCCACGCTAAGCTAATGTATGGATGACTGAATTTCCTTGTCAGCATCGACTTGTGTGGTTGTTGAGTAATGGTCTAAAAAAAAAATGTCCTGTATCATATTTTTTCTCATGTGCGCCATGTTGTACTTGGATGATATTTTGACCATTATTGCCAGCAGCAGCCTGGCAACAGAACACGTACAACCTTTAAAACCAAAAACAAGATTTGCAATGTGACATCTTTACTATCTACAGTATGTGTCACGGTGCAAAGTGAAAGTTAGAAAAAGAATGAGGAAATGAATGCATATTTTGCCATCAAAACGCTCATCTCAGTTTCGTTTTTGTTGTTGTATTTGTGTCAAAGTCACCGTTTTGCTTGACGTGTTTTTTTTCCCCTCAAAATTCTTTTTTCTCCTCTTTTTGGTCAGAAATGGAAGTTTTGGGTGAAACTAACTTCTGTTTGACTGCTGATTACTAGACACAAACGTTTATGTTCTGGTGAAAGAGGAGAGTCTATTCTTTCTTTGGGTGGGTTCGCTGCTAGGATTCGGACAGAAGACAATATTGTGTGGGTGTCAATCGCCTCGCCATATGAGGGAACTCTGTTTTGATAAGCAGTCTTAGTTGATTGCGACATTTACATTTTTTTCCCCCATCTGAACCTTACTCCCGACACCTAGCAAGGCTCATAACCAGATTTGTTATCTCTGTGAAGATCGATGTTTTATTTATTTTTTTTCCGGTCGCAAACGAAGCCTGCAATCGCCCTTTTCAACCCAGCGGATCCGATGGCTTGCAAGTGCGTTTCTGCATTTATTGATTGAAAACGAGACCACGTGACTCCTGCCTGTTTCGTGGCGAGCTCAGCTCTCCTTGAAATGGAATGTTTCGAGGCAGCCAAGGTATCTGTGCCTCCAGTCGCACTTTGATGCTCAAGGTGAGACGCAGCTCATGAGTTGAAGATTTGAAAGTCGATAATCGAGTCATGTGCGAACGTTGCAGCCTCGGTTGTTCTACTTGACAGCCGCCTGCAAATGTCTTGTTTTGATTAAACGCAACCATTTTAGTTAAGCGACGGGATCTCAATGATTAACTGGTGATCAAAATAGTTGTTGATTAATTTGGTCGTTGATTAGGTGTCGATCAGTCGACCTCATATAAAAAAATAATAAAAATACCCGTGAAAACTTAAATGTCATCTCAAACACAACTGACGATATGACCCTAAAAATAAATGGGTTAGAAATGATTTTATTTTGAAAAAAAATGCCCAGGATGGAACCCATAAAAATAGCACTTGCTACTTTAAAATTTCTGCCATCTCCTTTTGTTTTTCAACTTGGGTGTGTTCTCCGACTTTTGCACCGTCGCTCGCATATTTATTCACTTTTTGGTGACTTGAAGTTGTGAGTCAAAATTGTGAAATGTTGCCTCTAGATGGCAGCAGAGAACACGGCGGCCGGGCACGCTTATTGGCGGACTCACACGTCACTCACCAGCCCAGGCCCCGCCTTTTAAAGCCACACACACTCCAAGTCAAACATACCGCAATCAAACGTGAGGCTCTGTACCTCACATTCACCATGCAAATTATTATTATTATTTTTTTTTGTGTTACTCAGATAAACGATTCTAAAAATATTGGTATACAATATTGCTACATAAGTATCAGTACATCCTGCCCATTGTTGTGACTGAAGTTGATGTGTGACTCTTGCGCATGAGACTCGAGAGCTGTCTGTAATCTCTGAACGTTACTTTGCAGGTGATCCAGGCAGTGTTCTTTGCCCTCTGCGTGCTGATCGACATCTCTAGTCTAATGACCAGAGCCGGTGAAAACCGGGAGCAGGAGAGGCAGCTCAGGAAGCTGATTGGCCTGAGGGATTGGATGTTGGCCGTCCTGGCCTTCCCCTTTGGCGTGGTGAGCAGGTGGACACAGCACACAAATGCAGAATCGGTGACAAACGTGGATCGTTTTGTTCCCGAAATCTCATCACGGCGGACTTTTTCCCGATGGTTTTTCGGGCATCGTGTAACACATGACGAGCGCCGGCGCGTCCCATGTTGATAACGCGCCGGGATTTTAATTTCGGCCAATTGGATGTCCACTCGTCAAAGTTATTCAAAGACACAACTGGAGCAAAATTTACAAAGTCGGCGCTTGCATGAGCCAGTGGGGGGGGGGGGTGCAGTGAATTCCACATAATCGCAGATGTCAAAGTGCATCTCAGGAACGACGATGATGATTTGCCGAGTAGGAATTGTGACTTCCAGCGTACGTTTTTGGACTCAAAAGGACAGACTTCCCATCGTTCCTGAATGCAGCGCTGCTGCGTTCTGGATTGAAGCGTCGCAAGCATGTCGGTTTGAATCGCGGCTGTTCCGAAAGCGCTAGAGATGTATGCTATTGTATTAAACGTACACGTCTGCTGACAGGCTCCATTTCTGTGTTTGCAGTTTGTGGTGTTCACCTTCTGGAGTTTGTACCTTTATGACCGAGAGCTGATCTACCCCAAACTGCTGGACAACTTCATCCCTCAGTGGCTCAACCATGGCATGGTGAGGTCGGATTGTGGGGCGGGGGGAGAAATTCAAGACCCACCCGCAGTGGTTGAAAATCTCAGATTTACAAAGAGCGTGTTAAAAAAAAATTTAAAGAATTATCACAGTCGCTGATGAATTTGATTAGCATTAAAAGACTGAATTTGAATCATCCCACCAACTTCCACTTCCCACAACGATGCAGGCACACACACACCAAATGTGTGTGTGTGCACGTGCGCGTGTGTGTGTGTGTGTGTGTGTGTGTGTGTGTGTGTGTGTGTGTGTGAATGCATGCATGGATGGAAGCATGTAGGGTGTCTTTTGCTCTCCAGAAAATGATGCAATAGACCAATGGTTGCTATGGTGGTCTCGCCAAGGACCAAAACAATCAGAACACCACCAACCTGCGTGTGTGTGCGTGCGTGCGCTCGCACGCGTCATGTTTCTGGAAGTAAATATTTAGCAGTATTCCATGGTATCGACGTGACGTGTTTGTACTGGCTGCCATGGCAACTGTGTGATTATTCCCATCGCTGGAGGGAGTGGTCGGGTGATGTCAAGAAAGGAGAGCAAGGCACAACTCAAGAAAGAGGGGAAAAAAAACAGTTCCTTTCGTCATCCTCAAACGTGCTAAATGTCCCCATTGCGACCATCGAAAGGCGCCCGTTGCAGCAGGAAGGGTTCAAAGTTGAAAGCATTCTGGCAAGGGGGGGTGGGGGGGGTGTCGGTTGTTGAGCGCGAGATAAGCTCCTTAAAGTCTGCGGCGAAATGTCAACTTGAAAACTTGTCGAAATGTCGAGTTCGCCTAAAGTTCGAGCCGTTTCAAATCTTGAGTAGAGCAAACCGTGTGTCAATTGACGCCGCCGGCATTCCTCCGCTTATAGCAAGCTTCAGGTTCGTGACGTTCACCGGTAACGATGACGGCACATTTCTGGTCCGTCCTGAAACGTGTGATTGGTTTCCTCCCTTCCAGCACACCACCGTGCTGCCGTTCATCATCATCGAGATGCGCACCACCCGCCATCGGTACCCCAGCAGGTCGTGCGGCTTGGCGGCCGTCTGCTGCTTCGGCATGGGCTACATCCTCTGGTGCGGCCGTTCTCAGCCGTCTTCTGCTTGCTCGCGCCACAGCTTGTGCTCACCTCTTTGTTTGGCACCGTGTGTGTGTGTGTGTGTGTGTGTGTGTGTGTGTGCGCGCGCAGGACTTACTGGGTGCACCAGGTGACGGGCATGTGGGTGTACCCCGTCCTCGAGCGCATCACGCCGCTCGGCCGCTTCCTCTTCTTCTCCGTACTCTCTGCTGTCCTTTGTGTCTTCTACGTGCTCGGGGAAATACTCAACAGCTACATCTGGGACCAGCCGCATACAGGTACACACACACACACACACACATGGGACAGATTGTATATCCATGCAAAAGTACACACACACACACACACACACACACACATCCCAAAACGTCCTAAAAGTTTCCCCTTTCTCCGCAGCCAAGGTCAAAGGTGAGTGAACCTGAGTCGTGCATGGCAGTGGAGTCACACACATGTGAGGTCACATGTCAAGCTCCGCCCACCAAGACAGCACAAGGATTGCAGAGCTGTGACCTTTGAACTCCATCCATCAGCACCAACAAGTCTGACAACGGGAACCGGGACGCACACACTTTACCCCTTTTCTTTATTTCGCCAAAGCAATTCACACACACACACACACACACACACACACACACACACACACACTTGCTCATCAACACATAGCCAGGTCAAAATGGATCTTCTTGAAAGCACATGGCCGTCATATGTCAAATGAGAGGTCTCGACGAGACTTGATGTCCTCGCATGTTAATGGACTGACTCAAAAGCCTCAACCAAACCACAAGATGTAACTCCTCCCAGGTCAGAGGTCAATGTCAAGCGCTTGCACTCTATCCATCAATGTTCTTCTAGTTTGTCCGCGTTGAGGTCCTGGATGGGCCCCGCTTGACTGAATGAGGAGCCAGGTGTACCCTGGATTGGTCGCCAGCCAATCGCAGAGCCAAACCAGACAAACGGTTCATCTCTAATGAAGCTCGCATATATGATAAGCATTTTGATCACAGGGACAAGATACAAGCGCCACAGACACTGGAAGGACCAAGGTGAGATTCAAACCCAGAATCTCTCGACTGTGAGACAGAGTCTGTGTCCACTTTTTCAGCATGCCGCTCGTACCCTCGTGGGTCATATAAAAAGGTCCCGATCGGGCTTTCCAAATCGCTTGTTACATTATATTTTGTACAGCGGTGCCTTGAGTGACTCCAATTACAATTTTAAGAGACACAATTGGTCTTTTTTTTTTTTTTTTAAGATTTGTCTCGCGAGCAAAACATTGAAATACAAGTGTGCAGCAACACATGTAGACAGACAATAGCAATTGTCATATTCTTTATCCTCTGCCTAGAAAGACGAACGTCAGAATATACATTTGTCTGTCGTTCGGCACCCCTGGGTGGCCAAGGTGCGCACACCAGAAAGCAAACGACAATGCCGACTCACTTGACGCAGCATGACGAAATTCCTGAGAATTCTGTTTCCTTTTTGCCAATCTACCCGTGGGCCAATTAATGGCATTTCAAATCATTTCATTGGAGAAAGACAATTTCGGACGCAAGCGAGTTGTGGGTGTGATCACGGAACAAGTGATCTTATCTTGAGGCTCCACTGGACATTTGTGACAACGGCACAGTGTTGACCTCTGAGCAAGCTTCCAGATCAACAGTAACACATTTCGCATTTCGAGCTCATGAAGTGTCAATTTGTGGTGGTGATGATCGTCATTGATCTGCAGGGGGGCGCTACTAAAGCAGCACATCGATTTCCGAGTTATACGATGACACGGGATGCATGTTGGATTCGGTGACATATTACACGTTTCGATGACATTTGGGGGGATGCTTTGGCAAGATGGTAGACATCAAATCGGGTCAAGGTACAAGTTTGTATTTTTTTTTCGGTGATGGGACTGTTGATTGGTAAAGGTGAACAAACATGATGCAGAGCGCTGCATATAAAGCATATTTATTGGATCAGGTTTGAATGTTTAACTTAATAAACAATAAATCCATAGTTGCTCTTTGTCCTTTCACGCTCACCAGACACTTCATTAAGGGACGTTCGAATGACATCAACACAACCCTTTACTGTCTTAAAAAAAAGAAGAAACGTGTTGTTTATTTTTAAACGTGACGTCTCCTATTAGACGATGCTCATTTTGAATTTTTACTCGCGTGTGCCTTCTCTTCTTCAGCCATCTTCTCTTCCTCTGCGGTGACATCCAAACGCTCAAATACTCCCCCCCCCCCTACATTTGCATATATTTGCATGCTCATGAGTAGAAGTGCGTTTGGCGCTACCATTTTCCTGTTATTTGTGAAGGGAAGGTTGTGACAAGCAATGCAATGCTTGTAAGATGCGGTCAAAATTGCAAATTCAGTAGTACAAAGTTTTCAGTCCGTCGGCTGCGCCCCCTGCTGGCAGGCTATTTGAAGTGACTCTTTTTCAAACATGCCACTTGGTATTTTAGACCAGGGGTGGGCGACTCCGGTCCTCGCCGCTATCCTCCACGTTTTCTCTCCTCCAACACACCAGATTGAAATGATCAGGATCATCATCAGGCTTCTGCAAAGTTTGCTGATGAGCTCATCACTTGAATCAGGTGTAATGGTGGGAGACTTGGCCACGCCTGGCTAGAGGAGAAAACAAATACGAAACATTCAAACAAAATCTGTCTCACTCCTTCCTGGTTTGGGGTTTGGGTGCTGAAAGAGAAAAAGAAAATGTAGTTTGGTATTAGAAAATAATGGAAATGAAAATAATCTTGTTGCAAGGTCAGACTTCCCACTTGTGTGCATGTTTTGGGGTTTTTTTGGTCATATTTGAATGTGATTTACTGTTTATGCAAGTGCATGAAGAAGTTAACCGGATGACTTTTATATGTGGTTAGTGTCGGTTTCAATGCTGACCGTTGGGATTCTCCTGCTTGTAAAACGTCTTCAGCATCTCCACGGCTTCGTTCGCTCTGTGGCCCGCGAGACACTGCGCATTCACAGAAACACACACAAAGACACACTCAGTCATTGTCACACGCACGTGCGCATGTGTGAACAAAGTTAGTCGTGGTGACCTTGAAGGAATTTCCCGTGCGAGTCAGCTCAGCCGAAGAGACATCCAAGACGGAGCCGCAGCCTCCGAAGCGCTCGTTCCCGCAGCCATACGCCACCCATGGAATGTCCGCCACACGGTTAAGGGAAAAAACACGCACTCAAGATGAGAAGAATCACATGACTACTTTGGAAGATATTAAGACTCAAGTTGAAGGATACTCATAAGGCGGAGAGCAGCGGCGCACATGATGCAGGGCTCCACGGTGACATACAAAACCGTTTGCTCACACACACTCCGAGCATCCTGGTTGCCACGACGACACCAATCCAGGAGTTGGTCCAGGGCCACCATTTCTGCATGCCCGGTGGCCTCAAACACACGCAGAATAGACTCAAGCAGCCGAATGGAGGGATTCTTGTACATTTGAAAGCGGCTGCGACAGTTGAAAGCGCATTCTTGCTGATGTGCACTGATTACACCAACAACATGTCTGGCAACAGAGAGGGGCTATTTTACAGACACACAATCCCAATTTAGTTTAATGATGTTTCCAAGTCCCTCTGAAGAAATGTTTTCAAAACAGTGACTGATTCCGAATAGAAATGAAAGAAAGACACACACACACACACACACACATTTAATACAAATTAAAGGAAGTCATTGATTCGAGAAAAAGGGGGGATTTTACAAATCAGAATGGCTCTGCCTACATTTTTGGTTTCGTTGACTTCATTCCGTCCTTTCCCGACCACTTCGTCCTTGTAGACCAGCAAACACCCCACTGGAACTTCTCCATTGTCAAGCGCCTCTTTTGCCTGCACGCAAACACACACGCACACACACACACAATAAACAGTAATTTAGTAACTTTTTTGCAACGTTTTAAGAGTTGATTAGTCGAGTCACCATTTCGAAAGCGCGGTCCATCCACTTTGCAACTTCTTCGTCAGTCGGAGAAAACACAGCTTTAGACTGCTCCTCCGCTGTCATGGCAACCTCGCGTAGTGTTTCTAAAACCAGAATGTTGCAGAATGCATATATATTTAAAACAAAAAAACAACAACAAAAATGGTCTCACTGTTCTGTGTGCTCCGTTGGAGGGCTTTTGAAATCCGGAAGCAGTATGAAATGGGGAAGATAATATTGGACGGACCTGTTTCCCTTTTTAAATCGCTGTAGTTTGAGGAGAAAATTATCCATCGATGATCAAATTCTTGAACTTTCCTGATAAAGTTCTTTAAATAATAAGTATGTTTTAAATGTGTCTTACCTTTCCCAATTATATTCAAAAGTAAATGTTATTTTATCTTTTTTTAAATCGGTTTTAAATCAATTGCGTCTAGTGACGTAGAGCACGACTTCCGTGTTCGCGATTCTATTGACAGGTAGCATGCTGCTAGCCCGGCTTAGCTAAAGACTAGAAACTCGTGAGTTCATGAGCATGTTGCTGGAACACCGCGTCCAAAGATAAATGTACGGACTCTTTTGTTGACTTTTTCACCGTGGGACATTCCTCAGTGTGTGAGGATGTTTTCTTCCATTTGGAATTTTGTGAAGCGTCACAAGAGGAAATTTATCTTCACCGGAGCTGTAGTTGGAGGTAACGTAGAAACTGTTAGCCTGTGTGCTAATGCTACACTCTGGAATTCACTTGGAGAATGAGTATCTTAGTCCGTGTCGTCTTGACTTTCGGATATACAGGTAGTCCCATGGTGAGATAGTTTTGTGTGTTAATAAGTGCTTCATTCTTTCCATTGACGTGTTTCTTCCTTGTGTCAAGCTCAACGGTTATAGTCTATTTGTAATATTATACTAAATGTTAGACATATGGACTAGATATTCTTAAATTGACAGAAAATAGTATAACGATTTGGCTTTTAAATCGTCAATACGTTATGATATTTCATTTTACTGCCAATGTATGTCCGATACGTTCCCATTTGCCCTCCCACAAGGTGTGTACTTCCTGGGCAAATATGCCCGATCTAAGATCAGGGAGCTCCAAGAGAAGGAGGCCACCGAATACATCGCCCAGGCCAGACGCCAGTTCCACTTTGAGAGCAACCAGAGAACGTGCAACATGACTGGTAAGGAAGTCAACACCAACAATAGGAATTAAAAATAGGCGCAAAGTTGTTAAGCTGTGCTTTGTGTGTTTGTTTCTCAGTCGTGTCTATGTTGCCTTCGCTGAGAGAAGCCATCGTCAACCAGCTCAATTCGGAAAGCCTCACTGCGATCCTAAAGACCAGGCAAGTGTCACTCTTCTCCTCTCACAGTTTAAATTAAGTCAAGTCCTGTGAAGTTTATTTGTATGTTACGAACAAATTCACTGCTGTGGATGTTTTACGTCGGTCAACTGGAATACACAAATGTTTCCTACCACTGCTGAATATGTTCATCTTTTTCACCGGGTAGGATTGGAAGAGGGACTTACCGAGCTCTCTGTGAAATACAAGCTCATACACAACTGTACTAAAAAACAAACACCACTCGATGGCAGCGTTGCATCGTTTTGAATTTGAACTCAAGACAGGCTTTGATTATAGTGGGTGAATATTTGGCTTGTCTTTGGGAAGAGGAGGAATGGCAGTAAAACAGGCCAAAATCCAGAGAGAGCTGAGAAACTTAATTGCATACACGGTGTGGTTTATTGAAATGTGAGAATGTAGAAATGACTCTTGGGTGGCGATTGCAACTTTTCTAATTTCCGTGGGTAGGGCATTGTAGAGTAGTAGAGCCCAAATAGAGTTTGCCGGAGAACCCGCTGACATTTTTGCTGTCTTCTCCTCATCCTGACAGGCCGGCCAATAAAGTGGAGATCTGGGAGGATTTGAAGATCATCAGTAAGTCCAGCTTCGATCCGTGTGCTGGCGTTTTCTTAATTTTGGGCTCATTTGGTGCCCGCCGTTGGCAGGTTTCACCCGCAGCCTGGTGGCCGTGTACAGCACGTGTATGCTGGTGGTTCTTCTGAGGATCCAGCTCAACATCATTGGAGGTTACCTCTACCTGGACAACTCTGTGGGCAAGCCCCCCACGGTGAGGAACACAAATTCCATCGTTTTGTGATCTGTTACGGTATCCCGCCTTAAAAACTTGGATACGATATTTAATTGATGTTCGCACTATAAGGGGATCTTCGAGTGTAAACGAAAAGTTTGATTTGTTTCTGTTTCCTTTTGTCAGACCCCTCAGGCACCACCAGAGGTGCAGCAGCAGTACTTGTCCAGCATTCAACATCTCCTCGGCAACGGTAAGGACAACACTGATCGATAAATTGTTTTTGTAAAAGATACTTGCTTCTTATATCAATCCATAACTAATAAAGTTGTTTTTCTCTGCTTGTGCAGGATTGACACAGTTGATCACTGTAGTGAAGAAGTCGGTGCAGAACTCCCTGGATGGGTAAGAAGAAACAACAACTCCGCTTCTCAATTAGTATTATTGCACAAATTGACCTCCAATTTCAGAAGGAACTCCAGACCAAAGCAAACGACGCAAGATGCTTCTGTTTTATCAATAAACAGCCCGTTTTAGAATGGGAGCCCAAAGACAATGACAGACACACACACAAACATTGTGCACTGACACGCACTTAATTGCGCATTGTGCGTGTGTGCAGCGTATGTCTGAAGCAAAGTTTGAGTCTGCCGGAGCTGGAGCAGCACATTAGTTGGATCCGAGCCGAGGTGGAGGCCTGCCCCTGCCGCCCGCTCTCCTCCTACATGATGGCCGACGATGACAACGCCCTCGCCGATCAGGTCCAGACACGCAGCCGACTGCTTGCAAACCACAACCGCTTCCAAATGACTGACCAGACCAGATCCTCGCTGCTCAGTCGAAATAGTGCACATGCAAAAATTGGTGGGAGGGAGGGGGAGGGGGGGTTCTTGAAGAAAGGTGATTTTAAAAAATATATATTATTATTATTTAATATAAAAATGATTATATTTTTCCTATTTGGATTTTTATCTCAAAAAATCTCTCTCTCTCTCTCTATATATATAAAATCATTAGTTTTTTGATCATTAATTTTGCGATGTAAATAAAATCAGATCTTTTGAAAGGATGGATTTATTTTTCTCATTTTTTAAAGATTTTTTTAACACAGACAATTAGTTTCAATCTTTGGGGGGGAAAAAAATCCCGTGTTTGAAACAAAACATCATTACAGTTTTTGGATAAAAAAATGATTTTATCATGTAATAAAAATATCTTTCCAATCCTTTGAAAGGATTGATTAATTTTTACTCATTTATGCATATCTAAATTTTTATTTATTTATTTATCTATTTATTTTTTTTGGGGTGTCCAGGCTTGCAGTCTGACTGAAAGGGACGTCCTGACCATCCGCCTTCTCAACGAGACCAGAGACATGATGGACAGGTAGCCATTTGGTCACCTTCTTCCTCGCGTGCTCACGCCAGCAAACGCGCTAACAAACACGTGTGCTGATGTTGTATGTTCAGTCCAGACTTCAACACCGTGTTGACCGCGTGCCTGCGACGAGGATTCACTCGTCTCCTCGACAACCTGGCGCAATTCTTCCACCCGCCGCCTGACGACCCCGCCCACCACGCCGACCCCGCCCACCACGCCGACCCGAACAGGTCCGTTTGTGTGTGGGTGTTTAAGCCTGTGATAATGCCGCTGATGAGTTGTCGGTGTGAAGTTGTATTTTCACAGGTTGTATTGACGTCTTCTCCTGTGTTCCACTGTGTGTGTGGGGGTAGTTTGCCGTCCGTCAGCCTTCCGCTGGCCAAGATCATCCCCATCATCAACGGTCAAATCAACACCATCTGCAGCGAGACACCAGGTCACTTTGTTCAGGTAATAGTCATCATCGTCATCATCACACATTTGGTATCTGGTAGTGACCAATAAAAACGAATGGGGAGAAAAAAAACGAAAAACTCCGGGGGGGGAAAAAATAAGCTAACTGACATTAAATAAAAGCAAAAGAGGGAACTGACCGACCGCTTTGCTCGAATCGTCAGTTGCTTTTTTTTTTACATGCCGTTTGCCTTTGACTTCATAACCTGTGGCCTTTTCTCAACTTCTCACACACTTTATCACACTACCCACTACAACATATATAGTACATATTGTGTTTTTGCACGTCAGGTGGCTAAATGTGTCCTGCTGCCAAGGTGTTGCCATTTCTTTCCCCTCAAAAATCGGCTTTCGCCGCCCACCTTTATCTTCTTCTCAAAAGCTGTGCTGATCTCAAATCCAAAGTTATCTACTGGCATCTGTTCATCATTACAGTTGGGAAGAAAGTGAAAGTCCACAGACAAGCTGGGCAAGCGAGATCCTCCTCCATGCGTGCCTGAGAAAAGTACTTGAGCAATATATTGTCTGGCAGTAAGCAATTAGATTCGATTTGACCAATCAAAATGTCAATGGCAGTCAATGAGTTCAAAGGCGTCTCAGTTTTTATGCCGAGAAATTTCCGTGCCCTCCGAAAAAAGATCAACGTGACACTGATAAAAAGTCAGGGACAACTAAGCAGTTTATGAAAAGGGGGAAGGAAATACTCCCTGAATCCGAATTGAAAAGGTGAAATGAAAACTTTGAACTTTTGGAAAAATCCCAAAGTTAACAGTTTTGGTTCGTGTCATTCAGGAGCTTCTGATGAACAACGATGTGAAGGAGTTTGCCGCCAACGTGTACGACAGCTTCAGCACGCCGCAGGAAATGCACAAGTAGGATGCCGGTGCACCAAGGATCAACTCTCCTTTTTATTTTTATTTTTCAAATCTCAATAACTCGCGTCAGCCGAGCTGGATTATTGCAAGCACTGTTGCACCATGAGAAATGGTGCTCTCAAACGGATACCCTGCTGTGTTTTGACACCACAGCAGAGGCGGCAGGTAGGTGGAAAGGACACGCGGCCGCCATTTTCTTTCCCTTCACACTCTGGAGGTTATTTTCCGTTTTTTTTTTTCCTAACAAAATGGCTGCATTGCTGTGAATTTATTGTGAAGTTTTTCACTGATTATTGTTGACCTCCTGCCGTGGAATTTGTCCCACACTCGGAGTGGGAAGAAGGAATTCATTTCATTAAAAGAGAAATATTATTTCTCAGTGTTTACGGGTGCCTTACTTTATCAAACGAACTGAATCAAATTGTGTCAAACTCTACAAAGGATGAGTCATTAGAACCCACGAAGCATCAACTTGTCACACTTTGCTCGTGGTTAATCGGTTTTGGGGAGGCGGATTGACCTCACGTCTTTTGTTACCATGATAACCAGTTCAGCGTGTTAGCACCAAACAAGTGTAGCTTGACTTCTTTTTTTTTTTCTCATTTATTTTCCACCTTAAAACAACCACTATCATATCATCTGAGCACAGACCTCCACCAAGACTAACTTTTCTCTCCCGTGTGACATCATTGATCAATCCGTTTTCACTTGTCTTTCCGGGGTCTATCGGGTGGGATTCCGGAAGTAAACTGGAGTTTGACTCTATCTCCGTGCAGTTCCGCTTGTTGTGCAGGAGGTGTCGTCCTTTCACCTGTTGACGGAATTCCACAAGTCCTCCACCAGCCTTCATTGGCTGGCTTGCTTGCGTCGAATATGTAGCAGTCAAACATAAATATTTCATCTTTTATTCATTTTTAAGACGCGAAATTATTTTTTAGATGGCCAATAGATAAATACATCGCAACTCTGATTATAAAATAATGGTGGTGGTCCAGCCAACAGGGGTCGCTGGTATACAAACACGGTTTGGGAAAAGCCCTCAGACACTCAGAATGACGTCACGGCGAGATTGTTATCTTAATTACAGTATGTGTTTTTTTTTAATTCAGTGTGATGTAACTACGCTTTATGTAGATGTGTGTAATACAACTGCTACATTATACCCACGTGTGTATTATATGTATAATGTGTGTGTGTGTGTGTGTGTGTGTGTGTGTAGTGTTTGGGAAACTGCTGTAAAACTGCTGAGTAAGGCTGATGTAACAGCTTGATATTCCTTCCCATGCTGTTTCCTAATCAAAGTGGTTGAGGGCGTGGAAGGGAAAATAACACAACGAAAAAACACGTTTGACATGCAGCCGCCCCCCCCCCCCACAAGAACAAACACTTTTTTTTTAATCCTCCTTTGGAACATTCGATCACACCGACGTGTCACCCTCCTCATTCTCATCGTCGTCTCTGCTGTGATTGTTGGTCTGGCGTCCAGTCAAGTCTGTCACCTGTTCAAATATTCCACCTGTGCTTGCCATTTTCTTTCCGCGAGTGGAAGTTTTGATGCAGCATTGTCCCAGTCACCATGTCGCCACTTTTTGTTGTTGCCCAATGTCAGGTGTCACACAACGAACCTTTAATTCTAAATGTTTTTATTTTTTACCTCCGAAAAATAATATCACCACCTTTACGTCTCACGGATTGCCACTCATTTTGTAATTTTATGACTTTATTACTTATTTATAGTTGATTATTTTCTCCTTTATTCAATGACCGATTGAAAATCATGTTTTTATTTCCATCACTTCTGAGCTATTAATTGACGTTGCAGAAAATGCATCAAGATTGATCATGATTCTGTTTCTGCTTTGGTTCGTAACATCCGTGAGAAAATCGGCAAAAAATGATTGGTGATTGTTTTCCAAAGAGAAAACAGTTGTTTGCAAATAATTTTCACTGAAAACAGAGATACGCAGTCTAACGTCTTTCAAGAAGGACGACGGCAATTATAGAATATTTAATAGGGATGGGTGAGTACCGATACCAGGTACTGTATCAGTATTGTGCTGATACTGATCTTATCTCAAGGAATCTGGTTCTCGTGAAGGATGCCGATACCAGACACATGTAAGGCAAATAAATAAATCATCATAATAATAAATATGACATGGAATAATTCTTCCTTCACAGTAGAGGGTGTTGAACTCTGATGCATCTGATTTTTAATTGTCATTTTGTTCCTTGAAATTTTTTGTATCATAAGTGATAGAGAGGTTTTTAATCTCACTGGGATATTTCCTTGTTAGATAAGGTTTTCAAAATTTTGAGAGAAAAAAAAAACTAATGGTATCACTATTTGGTATCGGTGAGTACTCAAGGGTGAATACTCACACTGGTATCGTTTTTTTAAAAAATGACTTTGAACATCCCCCTAATATTTAAATTAAATACATTATGAATGAATGACCAAAACATTGGGTAATTTGGTTGATAATTGATAAGTTTTCGCTTAATCATTTCACCTCAACCAATATCGTAAGACATACAGACAAATGACAGGCGAATCACCAAAATCAGATTACAAATAGATTGGGAATGGTCATTGGAATGTGTCAAAGCATGGATAGAGAAAGTACGGACTGGTCGCCACTCATGTCAGTACATTTAGACAAACTCCGGATTGGTCACCTGTAATGGAAAAGCACACGGACAAAATGTATTGATCTCCAGTGAATATCCGGTCCCTTAGACAAACTACTGACTGGTCGCCAGTCAGTGACAGGGCATTTCCTACTGAAAGCAAGAATTGGCTGTCAGTAAGTGATTTGTGACGTATGTGTTTTTTGCTTTTTGTGCTTGTAATCCCACTGAGTCACAAATTACGGCCAAAGGGGTAACGTGTGGTGATGACATCATCTCATGACATCATCCCTCCCATGGTCGCTACTGTGAGCAGCGGCCTCCTGCATTATTGAGCATCTCCATGCTGTCATCTTTCCCCCGATTCGGCGAGAGCGGCCTCGGCTGATTGGTGGAGGGAGGGAGTGTTGGGAGAGAGTGAAGCCGGCGGGGGGGGGGGCAGGGTCAACCCCTCATTAGGCATTCAGGATGATGCGGGCTGAGGTCAGTCGCACTGAAGACTGAGGTGATGTCATTTCACCTGAGCACACGGCGAACGCAATCTTTCAGCAACCCAACGCTGCCCTCTTCTAGTTTTCTCTGCTATGTAAACGTTCGCGCGGAGGGGGCGTGTCCACAGGCTCGTGGGATTCATACATGAGTCACTCCAGTCCCAGATGACGTCGTGACGTGACGCCATCACACGTTTTATTTTGGAACCTTATTCTTTTTGGTCACCGCGTGGAAAAAGACGTCACGCGTGTGGACGTGAGCAAGTGTTTCAGCATTTGGGAGAATATCCGTTTTGAGTGTGTGTGTGTGTGTGTGTGTGTGTGTGTGTGTGTGTGTGTGTGTGTGTGTGTGTGTGTGTGTGTGTGTGTGTGTGTGTGTGTGTGTGTGTGTGTGTGTGTGTACAAATGATGTAAAAATATCCCCCACACACTGATGTGCAGAATGTGTGACGCCACGCTGGCCCGAGTCTGGGAATCCTGGGCCGCGTTCCATTTCGGAATGTTTTTTTTTTTTTTTTGGGGGGGGTCCTTTTTCTGAGGAAATGGAAGCAGTTGAAGTCCAGACGCTTGCTAAAAAAGTTGTTTTTTAAAATCCAACCCCAGCTATTTGCCCCCAACTCAAGAAATGGTCTAAGTCTGCCACGAGCCTCTGCAAGTGGGCTCGAAGACGGCACGTGTTTGTGTTGGAACGCGACCCGGCGCTGAGGACTCCCTCTGGGCGGTGCCCCCGTCGCCCTCGTCGTCCTCATCCGGGATGGAAGTTCACGGGGCGTGACCGGCATCGCCATGGCGACAGCCATGTCAACATAAACATTCGACAGCCGTGCGGAATGTTAGCACGGTGGGCTGACAGCGTGTTCCCGGTGCAAGCGAGGCATCGCGGGAAGCTTTTGTTTGCCGTGTACCGACGCATATTTGAATAGCACTTTTTCTTTACAACCAGAAAAAAAAACATTTAAACATCGCTTGTTTGGTTTCAACAAGCGCCATTCGAAATAGAACTTGTTCTTGTCAACAAAACATATCGACATATATACTTCGTTTTTTTATTCATCCACTGTCTCAAAAAAGCTTCATGTTAATGTTACCATTATTACTTACGCAGGGGGTCGAGTCAAGGCCGGTGCTAGTTACGTCACAACCAAGCTAGCTAGCTAGCTAGCTACAAGCTTCGGGCGGCTAAACATGTTGCTTACTCGCTCCAGAGTCAAGAATCATCACGAACAAACGACACATCCGACAGGTATCATTCTCACAAAGTGACAGCGAGCAGTAATTAGCCATGCTTATCGCTAAATTAAGTAAAGATATACATGGCAATCGTGACACAGTGCCTACGCTAAAATACCTCCAACTGACCAACCACATATTTCCTGGTCTAGTTGATTTTCAACTTTCAAGTGTGCTTTATCTTTTTTTGGGCGCATTTCAATGAAACTTGCAGGGGAATTTTCCATTTGCATGATTTCCAGCCAGCCTTCGAAGTCAAATAATTCAATCCAGTGGTAGTGTCACAAGTCTGGACGAGAAGTGCGCAAGTCGATCCGCTTGAAACGAACAAACGGAAAAGGGGTTTTCACCAAAGCCGTTTTTTTTTGGTTTTGTTTCGAGCGATGCTCTTCAGCAAGACAACTAGCGCCTTATTTAGTCTCGCAGCTGGATGACGCCATTCCAATCCAACATTTTGGATGTGGTGTGAAAGGAGGCGTTCCTCAACAGCTCGACCGACCCCACGTCAACTTTCTCGACCCGTCCGTCTTCATTCCTGACTAGTTGTCAATGAGCTTTGGCCTGGAATTCCAGTCACATGGTGGCGACGTTTGTGTTTTTCCAGCTCCAATTTCCATCACGACGAACTTTTGGGAACAGTTTGCTTGACTGAAAAGATAATCCTGTATTCAGGAATTTTTTTTTGTCGCATTAGCTGTGCCGTTTTTTAATTGAAATGTTTTGTTTAATTCCTGTATTTCATTCCGTTTGAACTAGTTCACAGATAAGTGGAACCTGTCTGTGTGTGTTTTGTGAAATTAAACATTTGAGCTGCAGCCAAGCCCAGCTGAGTTGTGCAGCGTTGCTGTGGGCAACGTTGCCGTGCAAGTCGCCGCACGTGCATTCTTTCGACTTGCTTCTTTCGCAACCAATTCCGACGAACTTTCTGTTCTTCTCAACGCCAAATCGTGTGCTGTCAATACCGAAGATGTTTTTGGGTAGGGATTCGTTGCTTTTTGTCACCTCCACGAACGAACTTTGCCCGTCCGATCTTATAGCCACCGGCTTCCCAGAATGCATTGCACGGTGAATGAAAGTCCGAAGCCCGTTCCTCCTCGTTGATCTTAAGGTGGGAGAAGTTTTGCTTTCTGGCAAACAAAAGGACAACGCGATGGCAGGGCGTGTCCAAATCTTCTTTGACTTTGCCCGTACCAGAAAACTCTCGCATTCATTCTTCTTGTTTTTGGGAATGGCTCCGCCCTCTTGTGTCATTGCGTCATCAGCATGCCACCACCTGACTGGATGACGGCCACTGTTGAGCTTGAAAAACAGCTATTTGGCACCAAAACAACATTTGCGAAACATTTTGGATTGCCAAAATATTCCTTCTCCAAAAACCGTATGCAGCAAATGTGTAATCACTATTTTCCAAAGTCAACGTAAATGTTTTATTTTGAAGTCTGCCCGTGTCTCTCTTGAGCTGCGCATTCATTGTTGTGACGGCTGGGCGGTGTTTTTTTCTGCTTTTTTTTTTTTGTAAGGGCGCAATAAAATGGGGGTTGATTTCCCGGATTGGCCGTGATGAGGAAAACGAGGTAGGGAGGGGGGGGAGTCGGAAGAGCCTCCACTTCCCGGAAGAAGGTGACGTCATCCCCACGTGACTTCATCCAAAGCGGCTCGGATATGCTGTTGATGAAATAATAATCATAACCGCGGAAGATTCACGACATCGGACTACAATAGTTCTTCACGTAATACTACATAATCAAGGATGAAATCATTTCTCGGGGCGGGAGGGTGGCACACCCAGCATTTACACTCGCAAAAGTAGAGAATGAAATAAATATATCCAATTATATTTAGTTCATGTACACTTATGTATATATTTTTTGCTTATTAAAAAAGCATTTAATTAAAATTCAATTTGACATTTTTCAAAATAAATTCCAAAAATTGGTTTGTTTAAATGTTTTTAATCAAGTTATTAAAAAAAAACGGGGTGACAAAAGCCACAACCCAGACACAGGGAAGAAATACACAGGGCCAACCAAAAGGTGTCAGATCTGCCCAAGTAACAAAGATGTCGATTCTCTCTCTAATTTGTTTTTTACACTGCGATGATCCCCCTGTCTCTGAAATAAAGTATTTTTCAAATGAATAATTTTACAATAATTTCTAGCATTAAATCATTGCAAATATGAGTCAATGAATATTTTCAACTATACATTAAGTGTTTTGTTTTCTAAAATGCTTGTTTCATAATCAATCTAATTAATTCATTCCAAATAAAAAAAAACATGAAACTGAGTTCATGCTATGAAATTCGGTTTTAAAACTAAGAATAAATAATCTACTGATGGTCAAATTAATGAGAATGAGCAATAAGTCAGCCCATTCAAATGACCACAAAGCAAATAAAAACATGACAGTGATGAGGTTTTGAGGACAAATACACCCTATTTGTATTAAATGTGATTTTTATTTATTTCTTTATTGATTTATGTATTTATTTATTTGGTCATGTTTCAACAGTTCCCCTGTTGTCACCAAACTGTCCGGTAAATGACCTCACTATCACTTCTTGTCTTTGTCTGCCACTGTGTTGCCATGGCAACACTCCCACCCACCAAATTCTTCTTTTATTGCCGCAAATATTACCAACAAAACAAAAGTGATGGCATCGAACTTTCACTTTTTCTTCTGCCATCAGCGTCACGAAGAAGAAGTGAGCCCGGTGTCGTAATGAAAGCAAAAGCAGCTCAGAGTTCACCAAAGTCAGTGGCGTGTGCGTTTACGGGGCGATAAGTTGCTGCGTTTTGCTTGATTGGTTTTAGGACGTGACCAACGCGGGATTTACTCAAAGTCACTTTCAAATGTCACAAATATTCAAATATTCACTGGAAAGGTTACCACCATGGCATTGGGTTCCAGTTCAATTGGTCCCATTGACAAGATCCAAACTGTCAATAATCAACATGTCAAAGAAATGCCACCTATGAATTCCAAATGCCCCCGCCCCCAAAAAAAGAGATTATTTTTTGTTCTTTTGAATACAAATAGCACTGGATAGTAGAAAATAGGTTTGCATATCGGGCCGATACGGCATTATTTTAAGATTTGGGGGAGTTGCGGAGGCTGTCAATACCATCCGCCGATACTTACGGTAACAAAAAAATAACAATAATGGCGTTCTGAAAAAAAAATGGTACAGTTGAGTTGTGTATTTGTCGGGCGTGTGCATGTGAGTTACGTAGGTGTGTGTGACAGCGCGGCTAAATGAAGACGACATACATCAGTGAGTATTTTTAGAGCGCACACACAGTTGTCGTGATCTAATAATAAGGCGCACGGTTTAAAGTGGAGACGCGTGTCACTTTCTTTTCCTGATGCGACCGTTTGATGCCAGTGGAATGGTGGCAGGCCACGTACAAGCTAGCCAGCGGGGAAACACCCACCCGTCTTGAAGCACACACACGTAGGCACGCAAACGCCGGGCTGGCTTTTTGATGGAATCTATCAAGCTTCCCAAGAAAAGAAAGCGTTGATCCGTATGGGAAACGATACACGCTGACACCGGTTCTAGATCGTTACGGACTTCTTATGATCGAGAACAGTTGACAGCTTTCGTTTTCTGCTATGAGGACGTTCTACGTGTGGCATTCAAACTTGATTCTTCTTCATAATGACTGCCTCGGCAGCACTTTTTTTTTTCTTTAGCATGCATTCTTTGTCTTCAATTAATGGCATATTTTTTTGGATATCATGGGGAAAAAAATGGTTGCACAGATGGGACCCCTGTGGTGCACCCCCTTTGTTTTTATTGCTCATTCGGAGCAGACTTTTATTTGTAAATGTTTTGTTTTATTTTCTGATTTGCATTGTCTCTGTGACAGTGACAATAAAAATGTGTTGTATTCCATTCAAATATTTGCAGTTGGAATATTTATAAGACAATGGTTGGCCCCGTTGTTTATTTTTGTGTTCAAGTTGATTCTTCCAGTTGAAGAGAGTTGAGAAAGGGAGAATTCCCGCTCAAACGTGTTTTGTGTACGCATGAGCAAGATGCTCGATAAACTAGTATCCATTTTTCTAGGTTGTAATTGCGGTTTTCGCACATTTGAGTCGGGTCCGGTTTCAGCACATGAAACTGACACGTCCAAATCCGTTTGAGAGCAGAGAGAACGGCGTGACTTTTCACCACTATCAAGCCTCATTTTGGATGATTTTTATTTTACGCATTGAAATCTGCCAGGTTTGTTGCCAACAATCTTCTCTGTGCTGTTTCGATTTTTTGGTTTTTTTTTACCGCTTTGAACAACTCCGGCGGCAACAAATGGCAAATGAGCACAATGAAGGCAAATAGGTGGCGAGTCAGCTGTTTGCAGCCTTATCCTGATTGACAACAATCAGGTGAGCATCACCTGATGCCGACGGCGGCCCGGCGACAGACTGGTTCACTCCCGCCGGCAACTGACAGAAATGAATAATAAAACATCAGGTGTAAATATCACATTGGGATGCTGTCATCCACTTGATGGGATGGAAGAGGTGCGACCGACTCACTCGCGTCAAACATTCACTAGGAGGGCGTCATACATCGCTGCAAGCGCCGCACAGCACGGTAGAAATATATAAGGCATTTGGAAAAAGGCAAGTCGGGCAAGGGAGGGACAATGACAATAGTTTCATTTTCTACACTTAGCCGTTTTCGTCTTAGGCGGCTCTTTTGTTGTTTTGTATTTTGTCTTTTTTTGTTAACTTTTCTTTTGATGGCGGCGCGGACACCCGCAGCGGCTCCTCTTGTTTTATGTTGAGAGGGAAGAAATTTCATCTGTGCTGTATGTTACACATACAGTACATTTGACAATAACGTTTATCCAATAACTTAGAGTGGCTGACAACCAGTTTAGGATGGATGAATATAAACTATAAACTATTACTATCCCAACTGCCACACCCTGGAGTGGTCGCCAGCTAATCATCTCTATCGAGAAAATCAATCAGAATCAGAATCATCTTTATTGGCCAAGTATGTAGAACACACAAGGAATTTGTCTCCGGTATAACACGCTGGTTAAGACTTATAAGCGTTAGCTAAAAAAATGGAAGTGGTCATAACCAAAATATAAATCGTGAGAGAATGTTTGTGCCTTTTATTACTTTTAACCCCCCCGTCCTCAACGCGAACTACTTCGAGCGAGACCAGCGAGAAAGGAAAGCAAAGAAATGAAAGGAGGACTCGCGTTTGTCCCGGATTGCATCATGACGCAGCAATTATACGTCACCAAGCCCCGCCCCGCGCGCGCTTGCTGAGTTGGATATAAGCGTGACGCAACTTGGAGAGTCTCAACTCACGCGCAGCAGCAGCCGGCGCTTCTTGTGGCGCCTCCACTCGTCAAACTCGTCCCGTCTAGTCTCGCCACACACGTAAGTTGACATTTGGGACACACGTCTTCCCTTTCGGGTTTGTTGTTGTTTTTTTTTTCTTTTCTTTGTGGTCTTTTCGGTGGAGGCTTTTTTTTTTTAAGCGCTTACGGGCTTTTGTCTTGAAATTCGCCTTTCGTACTTTGATCCAAAAAAGAGAGTTGAATCGCGTCGACATTTTCATGTGCTTGTGTTTTGACGGTTTCGAGCGAGACGAACTTTTTTAAACATTCCATGTTCCTATGTATCAATTTAAGACAGTAGTGAAATGTTTCGATTCATTTGGAACATGGGCTTCCATTTTGATTATGATGATGATTATGCTCTAATAATTTAGTATTCCTCCATTACGGACAATGACGGTTATGTTTTGTTTTTTTTAAAAAACTACTTGTGTCTCGTAATGGTACACATAATGTTAGGTGAAACTACACGCTAACCTCAACACCTCACCTCTAGTGCCGAGTTATTGATTGATCGATTTATTGATTAATTTATTCATGAAGTCCCACTGGCAACTTCCAGCACAAGGCATTCTTCAGGGGTCCAAATTTCGGAATCTACTTGATCTGAGTTTTATTTTCCGTCCCCTTTATCACGCGGGTTGAGCGCTGATGAATTCTTGACACGATTTGGATTGTTGACATCCAGGAAGTGTACTCATTGAAGCGGCTCATTCAGTTGTCCCCACTTTTGACATTGACGTGTCGACTGTTCAACACAAAAAAAAACTTATGCGCGTGTAAACATGAACGTTAAATACAAGGAAATATACCACGACATTCAACGAGTCACTCAAACTGATTGATATGCTCAAATAAAAGACGTATTGGACTTCATACAAACTGAACTGCACGTCCGCGATGTCGGACCGAATCTGACTTTGCGGCGTTTTCAGGCTCATGCTGCAGAACTCTCGTCCGACGCTGGCCGACGTCAGCTGCTCGGCGTCAGTCCCGCGCCCGTTGCCGGTGCCACGCCTGACGCCGCTGGGCTCGCTGTCCTTGGATGATTTGAGCCACTTGACGGCCGCCGGCGAGCGCCAGCCCGGCCCGACCGGACGCGGCGATGTCAGCTCGGACGGCGCAAGCTCCTCCTCAGACCTCGGCGCCGTAGGGAAGACGCAGGTGAGCCGCGGCAAAGACGCCCGGAAAAAACACGATTTGGGCGCCGTCACGCCTTCGCTGTCTGATTGGTTGATCTTCCTCAGGCACGGTGGTTTCTTAGCAAAGAGTGATATCTTTTACGTGTGGTTCCAATTCACTTGTCTGACGGTTGATGTAGCGTTCATTTACATACACAAACATTTTCAATTTGTTCTTGCGAAATGAACCAGCTTTTTCAGTGACATCATTGTCAAATTTTTTGGACATGACAACAGCTGTCGCCGGCTGAGGCAGACAGGAGGAAGCGAAGGCGAGAGAACAACAAGGCCGCCGCCGCTAAATGCCGCAGGAAGAAAAAGGACAGGACCGAGTATTTGCTGCTGGTATGTTTTTGTTCCTTTTCTCATGAAACTTTTGACGGGCTCGGCAAAAAAATATTTGCAGCTCGGACACACGCAGGTTTGTTTTTTTTTTGGGTGGAAATTAACGTTGTGAGTGGTGGAGATGCAGAAGTTGCACAAAACAAAACAAAAAAAGAAATCATGACATGAATCATGATATTAATAATAATCGGATTGGACGTTGGGGCTAGTTGATGCTAACACGCAATATGAAAGGCTATAGACACGCTAATGAAGCTAGCGTTACTATTGCATTGAAGGCGCACCCTTCCCCTTGACGGTACGCCGTCTGGCGTCCATTTTGTGCGCGCAGGAGTCCGAGAAGCTGGAGAACGTCAACATCAACCTGAAGGCTCAGATCAAAGCTCTGAACCAGCAGAAGCAGCACCTGTCTTATATGCTCAACCAGCACCGGCCAACCTGCATCGTCCGTGCCAACAACGGGCACACGCCCGACCACGAAAACCTCGACCTCTTTGTGCGCCACCTCCAGGAGAGCCCGAGCGCCGTGTGCGGCCAAGCCTCCCTCTTCGCCATCCAGGACACTGCCGGCTCCATTTTTTCCATCCCCTCGGAACTGGACGCTGGCGGTCTCCTCAGTCTCGACCACGTCCAGTGTTCGGTCTCCATGTGACTTTTGAACTTTTTTTTGGGGGTGTTGGACTTTACAAGGGAATTTATAAGGTTGGCTCTCAATAGGGCACTAAAATATCTCTAAAGTCAAGGCACTCGTTTCTAAAGGCACAATTGTATTGAGCTTTCAAAAACATCCAGCAGCGCTTCCACTTTCTCTTTGGAGTGAACGTTGAGAGTCCCCACGTTGGCCGCCAGGTGGTGTCAACTTGACAATGGCGCGGGTCCCCCTGGAAAGTTGACCAAATTGTCTCATAAATTGCTATTGGGCTTTCTACAAGCACCACAAGTAAAGAAAAATGTTATTGAGACATACTGCGGGTCCTCAACGCTGCTAAGGGGCGAAGAGGACAGCCGACACCCTTCACTCCACAACCCCAAGCTGCTGATTGGCCGACGTCACCTGCAACCCAAACTGGATTTGGAATCGCTCTTGTCCGATCCAAGGCCAAGCTGGAGCACTTTGGTTTTTGTGCCATCCCCACTAGATGGCACTGTGACTGTTGTACAACTACTTGCTGCGTAGCAATGCACAAATAAGACGAGCGAGAAAATGCTTTTTTTTTTTTTTTTTGGTTGCTTTATTTATTTCAAGCCAAGCGATTATAATGTCAATAGCGTCTCCTACGCCGAATGCTGCTAATAGCCGGTTGTAAGCACTCAGGACCTTACAATTGGCGCCCCGAGTGCGTTGTAATGATTCCGACAGCATAAAACTTGACGCATTTACTCGCGTACGAGCTAACGGCTACTGTCTGTGATGTGTCAACAAATTTGATTGTGGCTATCATATGTCTACATTTCTAAAACGTGGTTTCATGCGTTCGTGTTACCGAGTGGCACCTCACAAGTTGTGTGTGTGTGTGTGTGTGTGTGTGTGTGTGTGTGTGTGTGTGTGTGTGTGTGTCTGGTGAAGCTTCACAAATGTTTTATACTGATTACTTTTGTATTTGTGTTTGTTTGGTCATGTGACCATTGGAGGTTTCTAGCCAAAATGTTCAACATGTAGCAGGTCAGAGACCAGCATGGTTGTATGTTGATGTTGTTGTTGTTTTGTTTTTTTAACTTGCGGAATAAAATGGATGACAAATCACAAAAAATGTGTGACTCGACGTGGTCTTCAAAACAAAAAAAAACATGCCAGTCATTAACAAGACTACATTGATTGAATAAATTTGTTTTGGTCACCGTTTTATTTGTAACACATTTTCATAACTATAAAAATTGGTATAACCTAAAAAAATCCGAAACAAAAATTCTGGCCTGAGGCAGATGTGGAACTAATATATATACAATTTTATTTATTTTTTTAATGTGGAATCAATATCACATGCCCCAGGTCCTCCCGCTGACGTCATTTCCTGTTTGTGTAACCTGGCGCTTCAGCACGTGTGAGTACGACTCGCAGGTTGCTGCCTCAGGTAGGCCAACTCAAGTCTTTTTCAAACTGCTCCATTTGCAAACTATGTGCCCATAAACTGTCGCTAACACGCCTGTGAGTGAAAGCAAGAGGTAAAAAGTGAGTCGAATCAACTGTTTGGGCTAGCATGGCCGTGCTAGCTGTAGCTTGCAGCCTTGAATCACCTCCAGCAGCCCTCACGCGCGGGGTAGCCCCGCCTCCCTTTATAAAAATGGTCATTTGAACACATTTGTTATTGCTTAAGTATGTGTCGAAGTGTAGCTTCAAAAGGGTAGATGACCCTGCCCTGTTGAAATGTTTAAATCTCAACTTACTACTTATTTACACTCTCACATTTGGTTACATCACACTTAGCGTGCAAACTATCCCTGCCTGACCCTTTGATACCTGAACTACTGTATCACTTGTCATACTTTTGTCTTCCTGTCCCGGCAAACATTGACAGGATGCATTTGGCACGTGGCTAATATGAGGTCAAAGGTCGTGCACACGTGGTATGCTTAGTCATTCTCTCAGGACAACGACTATGCAGGTCAGTCTCCAATGGAGGCGAGAGGCCTGAAGCAAGCTCACTGTCACAAGGCAAGGTTCAACCTTAGCAAAGTAGCCATCGTGTTGAGAGACTGACGCATAAAAAAAGGAAGTTGTGTTGACTTCCATGATAAAAATAGAAAAATGTCCAAAAGTTCACCGGAGAGACTCTCATCATGTCAGCATGAGCAATCTTGGATGCTAACCAGAGTTCCTGAAATGATATTAAAAAAAAAGTGACTTCTTTTAAAGGTCAAGTGTGAGGTAAACGCAACCAACCGTTTTTGGAGTAATACTTCAGGGACAAAACTATTTCAAGCAAACTTTCTAAACTTTTTTTTTTTAACGTGACCCACTCAGGTTCATAGTTAAACCCATAGCAGCACACTTAACAATGAAATTCCTTTTGTTCGCCGATCTCCGGCGAATTACGTCATTTACAGAATGCCGAGTCGCCAGTCAGCCAATCGTAATGCATTGTTGATTGTCCCGTTCAAGTGCATGAAGCATAAACATTTGAACACCGAGCAGACACGTCCATGAGATTAGTGTGCGCTAGCTAGGACGCTAAACACACTTCCAAGATTTATCACATAAAAAAAGATGCTTTTGCTAATAAGTGAGCATCATCAATGACATTTAATTTACATTTCGCGGACAAAACTCTTACGTGAAACTCAAACACACTTTCCCCACGTTAGCACGTGCTAGCTAGAATGCTAAAACAGGATCCGTTTAATCTTTGGCAAGGTTTAGAAGTAAACTTTCACAAATAAGTGTTATGTTATTGTTGTCCCGTGTATAATAATTGACTCAACAATAAGAGCACCAAAAGTAACTTGCCGTCACTGTTCTCTGCTGACCTTTTGGCTGTGCGAACTTCCTTTTTCGCTCAATGGCAACGTTTCATTTCGTCAGGACCTCTGCAAGAAGATGATGATGATGACGACGATGGCGCAAAGAGGAAGCGCAACAACCGCTTCACTCGTGACCGAGATGAAAATGTGAACCAATGCCACCTCGGTGACCTCTTACTGACCTTCAGGCAAACTAAAATGTCTTCACAAGTTATTTGATTAAAAACACACTCTTTCTAATTTCTTTACCGTAACTGTAAAGCAAACGTATCCAATGTGAATGTACGTTTATTCAAAATACTCATTTATAAATAGCTGTTAGCATCCGTAAAGTTTTATGATTAAAAAAAAAAAAGTTGTACTGTCGAACTAACGTGTTTGTTGGTCGTGAATAAATGTGGAGCATCAATCCGAAGTTTTAAAAGTTATTAAAACAATCACACAAACTTAATGCTTTATGAAGAGATGTAAAGTTACGATCTTTGTTTTCTGATTAAAAAGCAACACTGCCTCAGGAATAGATTTTCTTCCGTATCAGATGGAAAATAAAAACATGCACAAAATGCAATATTTATAAGTATTTATTAATGCAATTATGACCATTAAGAAGAGATTTTCATTTGCAAACCTGGCAGCAGACAAGCAAATCCAATTGAAATATCCCCAAAATATCTAAAAAATTAAATCCAAGTATCCAATCTAAATTATATGTCGTTAACAAAAACAAATGAAATCTGGCTTTTTCCTCAAAAAACTGCTTCGTCCGGAGAGCCGTTATCGTCTTACTGCGGTGTTTGGCGACGCCTAGTGGTGTCATTTTGAATTACATGTAATATCACAATTGGAAGCTTGCTGAAGAATCTGTATTCATTTAACCTGGGCCGTCGGCCCACTTGAAAAGTCCAAAGCTTGATAAAAGCCATTCTTGAGACTGAAGCGATTCCAAAGAACATTTACACGCTTGTGCTGAATTCCAAACGTTTATTTACATTACTCATCATGCTTTTTTTCCACCCACGTATCCCGCCGAGGCCGCGGCGTCCCACACGTCTCGTCGGACCGACTGCCTGTTCCACTTCCCGCTCCACTGAGCGGGGTTTGGCGGAGGAGGCGGAGTTTCTGTCAGTTGCTCGCTGCCAAATACTTCGCGGTGCACCTCCAATGACGCCTGACTCGGCTTCAGGCCAATCACCTCCAGTAAGCCTTCGGCTTGTTTCTGAAGCGTGCAGATGGACTGAAAGAAACACACACACATTACACAGAGTCTGTAGGTGTACAGTATGTATGTGTACATTTGTGTATTCTACCTTGACTTGTGTGCTGTGTTCCTTCAGTTCAGATGCCCGATCCGACAAGTCCTTCATCAAGCTGTCTGATTGCAGAACACAAGTTGTTTTTTTTTGTTTAGTTTAGTTTTTTGCTGTATAGTGTGTGAGCACGCCTGCGCGTGTGTGTTACCTGTCTGAGGGTCTGTGAGCATCTGCTGGGGTTTGGCTGGTTTTTCATAAAAGTCCTAAAAAAAAAAACATTTTAGAAGTCATTCGGCCTCATTCACAAATAAACATGTAGGAATTTATTTGTGATTAAGCTTGTATCAAGAATCTTAAACGCCAATCCGGAAGAAGTGCGAGTGGCACCCACCACAAGTCGCCTCTCCGCTTTGAGGGCGCACACAGCCCAGCGCAGGACTTGCTTGGGGAACGTGCGTCGCTTCTTCGCCGTCTCCACGATGGCGTCGTCCATCTGCTTCTCCAGCTGCGCCAGCTTGTCCTCATCTGAGAAAGAGAGCGAGGGAGAAAGAGAGAGTAAGTGAGAGAGATTTGAGCGAGCGCAACAGACAAGCTGTACGTGTTCGTACTGTTCACCGTCGTCATGTGGGCTTTGCTCCCACGTCTGTCCATTCACCAACACGTTTGCTTGGACGGCAGCCTCAAAATCCTGCGCGTTCCAAAAAAAAAAATGTGATACCGTTGTCAAATAAATGTGATATGTTGACAAATCGTGCTCTGGTGCTTTGAGATACAAGTAACCCAAACTACGAGTTTTTCAAGATATGAGCCATTGTGTGTGCAGGCATTGAAATTTTTTTTTTTCTGCTTTGACTTGCGAGCAAAAACTTGCACTGTGTGGTGGCAGTGATCTCAACTTGCTTCATGGCAAGCAGCAGTTTGGCAGGGGTACTACAGCAATCCTCACAGGCCTGTTTTCTTTATCTTCTGCAAAGAACTAATATTAATGCAACTTACTGGGGGAGTTGTGACGGTCTCAAATGTATGTCAGTATCATACTGGCTGCGGGCGGCCACGGCGTATAAAGTTCTGTTATTTTTACTTCAATGCTTCTATTAGAGCATTTAGGCAATATTTGCTTCGTTTATACCGTGTAAAACTGTTATTCGTACTGTTGTCAATAAAGTCGCAGTGATTTGAACGACATCCTTGTTTGACGTACGTCAATCAACATCCGGGTAATTCAAGCGACTTCTTTGAATTCTTATGCTGCGGCCACAGCTGCCTTCCACACGCAAATCGTTTACAGTTACTTTGAATTCCCTGCAGGTTTTAATTTACAGGGGCCGAGAAAAATGTTTTCTAAAAAATAATATTTAAAAATGGCTCAATTTGGCGCTTCAACTCACCGCCAACAGCTGCTCAAGCAAAAGTCGCTTAGTGTTCTCCGGAATTGCCGTTTGTCCGCCCAGCGCATCGTTTAAAATGTCTTTGTAGTGCTTCATTTGTTGCACAACTTGATTTTTCGACATCAGCCGCACTCGGAAGTCTTCGTTGGTGTCTGCTCCAGTTTGCGTGTCCATTTTTGCCGCCATGATTTGATTTGAACGGTTTCTTTCCTTTTTCCGGGTTGCACTTTCTTGAAGGGTCCGAGTCGAAACAAGTGAGCGACACAAACAATCCAAGCAGTCGACCTACTCGACAAAAATGTAGTTTTTCTTCCTGGAGTCGAACAAACACAACAAAACAGCCAGACGAAGCGCATTCAAAAAAGAAAAAATATATTTGAGTTTGTTGTCATTCAAAATAACATCGTGACTAAGTCTTCTGATCCAATGTGACAGACTCTACTTAAGACGAACTTGATGTTTAGCAGGTACGCAATAGAAAGTAATTTTTTTTCAAAAGAGAGCCGTCGAGATGTTGAATGCTCCTCCAGTTCAACTTTACTGTGAAATGCTAAAAATAAAAAGACACAAATTTTGTGTATTGAAAACAACCACCTTTTGTTCCATTTAGGTCTGGTAGCGTAATCTAAATGCATCATGAGAAATGCCACAGACAGTTAATGAATAGCATCTATGTGGTGGCATAACCCTCAATGCATATTTGTTTACAACGGCGCCACACCACATGGAGACAGACAACATAAACAGTACTCAGTGGAATATATTCTTTATCCTCTGTAAAAAAACATTTTAGTGGGTCGCGGTCATCGTCAAACTCTACTAATCAGATTGCACAAACTGTTTAAATATTTCCAGTTTACTTAATCATATAACTATGTTGTTTGAAAGTGAAATTTTAAACAGTGCTATCTTCCATCTTCGAAAATGTTTTGGGGGTTAGCTGGAGTGCATTAACTGCATTCCCATTCATGTTAATGGTGAATGTTTATTTGAGATACAAGTGCTTGGTTTGAGTAAAAAATTGGTATGTCAAGGCAGCTGTGTGGTTGAAGAATGCTGTGTGTGTGTGTGTGTGTGTGTGTGTGTGTGTGTGTGTGTGTGTGTGTGTGTGTGTGTGTGTGTGTGTGTGTGTGTGTGTGTGTGTGTGTGTGTGTGTGTGTGTGTGAGGCCTCCCGAAGGTGCTGAACTGCGTGTTTATTTTTCAACAAAGCTGTCTGTTGGGTGACGATGTACGCCACTAGCATTAGAGTTTAGTGTTGGTACTATTTTGTGTGGAGGGATACCATGTTCTGGGGTGTATGTACACAAATAAAGGGGGTGGAGCTTCCCTGCAGTTCGCTTCTGGCAGTGAAGGTGCACTGTGGCACGCCAGGTGTTTAGCGACTCAGTGATAGCGACCACACAAAGAAAAATAAGAATCGTCTCCTGTCTTGTGCCTCGAACCGAGTGTAGTCACCAGCAATGATGCCTACACATGAACAGCGAGGGACTTCCGCAGCAGAAGGATCAACAGGTTATGGGCCCAGGTGGGTTCCAGGCACAGCGGCGCTCCATGGGAGAGGATTACCGCCGCGATTTGACGGAGATGAGGCCCGCTATCACATCTGGGAGGCGAGGTTCTAGCATACTTGAAAACCATCGGGCTAAAAGATGCTATCCTCGGGTGTGATGGAGCTACGGGATCCAGCGAACAGGCCGCAACAGAAACCGTGTGGAAAAACGAACTGGCATATGCTGAACTGTGCGGCTGCTTGGATGATAAAACACTGACACTCATCCTGTATGAAGCACCAGAAGATGGTAAGAAAAGTCTGGAAATATTGAGACGCCATTTTGAGTCCGAAGAAAAGCCGCAATTGTCGGGCTGTACACAGAGCTAACCAATATGCTAATGGATAACGGCGAGGAGCTAGCGGGCTATCTAGCACGTGTCGAGAAGCTAGTGGCCGCTACAAAGAGCTAAAGAGAACCTAAGCGATGCACTATTGGTGGCTATGGTGTTGAAAGGACTCACTGATGAATACAACCCATTTTCTGTGCATGTGACTCAAACGAGGGAAGTGTTAACCTTTGCTGAATTCAAGACTAGGCTGAGAAGTTTTGAATGCACCCTCCGCTACCGAAGCAGGCCCAGACCAGATGAAGTCATGACCGCCAAGTCATTCAAGCCGAAGCCCAAAGAAAAAGACAAGAAATACGTCTTCAATGGAGAATGCTTTATTTGTGAGAAAGTGGGGCATAAAGCAAGAGACTGCACGAGTAAGGATAAGAAACCACACAAGCGAACGACAAAGCTGATAAGAACAATAAAGTGGCTACAGTTATGGACGATTCGGAAAAAGTTTTCCGTGGCAGAGACCGAGCCAAATCTTCGAGGGAAGAAGAAGAAACATTATTGCTCCGGGTGAGTGAATGGCGACCCAAGGGAGCGCAGCAATATGGACTACTCGTGGACAGCGGTGCTTCTGCCCACATAATCACCGACAAGACCGCATTCATCCGATTTGATGAAAGTTTCCGGCCTAAAGATCACATCATGCAGCTGGCTGATGGAAGACGGATCACCGGAAGTGTCGAGAAGAAGGGGGACGCGCAAATCAAGCTGGCCGACAGCAGTGGACGAGTAGTGAGTGTCAAGCTCACAAATGCTCTCCTCATCCCAGAATACCCGCAGAATATCCTTTCTGTGGATGCAGCAACTTCGAAAGGAGCGAAGTTCAACTTTGCGAAGAATGACAACAAAATGATTCTTTCAGATGGGACAATATGCAAGATGATTGTAAAGGACCGTATGTACTATCTTGACATTGTCACAGAAAATTCTGAATGCAGTGAGGACTCCTGCAATGCATCTTTAGACATGAAAACATGGCATGAGATAATGGGCCATTGTAACTATGGTGATATTGCTAAGCTTGAAGCTGTGGTAGAAGGTATGAAAATTAGTAACAAAACTAGACCTAACCAGTGTGAAACCTGTATTCAAGGGAAATTCACCCAGAATAGAAACAGGAAAAGTGATGTGAGAGCTAAAGAGCCATTAGGGCTGGTACATACAGATCTAGGTGGGCCTATTGACCCAGAGTCATTCGACGGGTACAAATATGCCATCACTTTTACTGATGACTTTTCTGGAGCTGTTTTTGTATACTTTCTCAGGAACAAAAACATGGCAGTCGAGGCTACAAAGCAGTTCTTGGCAGACACAGCACCATATGGTAAAGTGAAGCGAATGAGATCGGATAATGGGACAGAGTTTGTTTCAAAAGAGTATCAATCTCTACTTCGAGATAATATGATAAAACATGAGAGATCAGCGCCCTACTCCCCACATCAAAATGGGACAGCAGAGAGGAACTGGCGCACATTGTTTGAGATGGTCAGGTGTATGCTGATAGAATCAGGCTTACCCAAAGAGCTATGGCCATATGCAGCCAGAACAGCAGCAGTTATATGGAACAGATGTTACTGCGAAAGAACAGGGGAGACTCCTTATTTCCTTTTCACAGGAAAAAGACCAGATTTGTCAAAAATGAAAAAGTTTGGTTCTAGAATGCATGGTGTATGAGCAAAACAGGAGAAAGCTAGATCCAAAGGGCAAAAGGGGATCTTTGTTGGTTTTGACCGTCATTCACCTGCTTATTTGATTTATTTTCCAGAGACAAACAAAGTTCAGAAACACAGACTGGTCCACTTCATCACAAAGACCGTGACTGAGAGTGAGACGCAGACCGAGAAGACCCAACTGGAGGACCACTATGTAGAGTGGGTAACTATGCCTAAAGCAAGTCAGTTACAGACGGAATATGTAGGAAAAGATTCTGACACTGAACCAGAGCTTAAACCTGACTGCGACACGGACTCAACCAATGGTAATGAGACTCCTCGTACTTCTGGTAGAGAAAGGAAGACACCAAAATATTTAGAGGATTATGAATGTGTGATAAAAGGCAATGAGATCACAATTGATTACTGCTATAGAGCAACAGTGGGATTGCCACAAACATTCTACGAGGCAATGGCATCGCCAAAGTCAGAAAAAGTGGAGAAAGGCGATGATAGATGAGATGACTTCTTTTAAAGAGAATGACACTTTCACCCTTGTGCCATTACCGGAGGGTAGACAGACAGTGGGGGAAGGTGGGTGTATGCTTTAAAGGAGGATGACAAAGGCAATGAAACATATAAAGCGAGATATGTAGCCAAAGGGTACAGTCAGAGAGAAGGACTTGACTATTCTGAGACATTTTCGCCGACCGCTAATCTGACATCACTGCGACTACTGATGCAGCTTGCTGCACAGTATGAGTTGCTGTTAAACCAAATGGACGTGAAGGCAGCATACTTACATGCACCTATTGACTGCGAACTATACATGGATCAACCTGAAGGTTTTGTGTGAAACAAAGGGATGGTGTACAACTTGTGTGTAAGTTAAACAAATCCATATATGGCCTCAAACAGTCTGGTAGAAATTGGAACATGATGCTTCATGAGTTTTTACTTGCGAACGAGTTTGTACAGAGTCAAGCAGACCACTGTATTTACACCAAAATGTCTGACAAAGAAAAGAAATTTTGTTAGTGTGGGTCGATGATATAATTGTGGCTGCCAGCAATGAGAGGTGTTTATGCGAGATCAAAGAGAAACTCAAGAGTAAGTTTAGGATGAAAGATCTCGGATGCCTCACTCATTTCATTGGGATTGATTTCAAGCAAAATGTGGGCTCAATCACATTGAACCAATCCAGATATATTGAGAAAATATTGGAAAGGTTTGGCATGTCTGAATGCAAAGCAAGAGCCACTCCAAGTGAAATCAAATGTGACCTGGCTCCAGAAGGGGACAAAACTGATCAGAGGATATATAGATCAATGTTGGGCAGCCTCATATACATCATGACCTGCACTAGACCTGATATTAGCTGGATTGTGAGTAGACTATCTCAGTATATGTCTGATCCAAGGGAAAAGCACTTGACAGCATTAAAACTAGGTAACTAATGCAATGTTAGTGTATGTGGCGCCATCGAGTGGGGGTGTTGGGTGACGATGTACGCCACTAGCATTAGAGTTTAGTGTTGGTACTATTTTGTGTGGAGGGATACCATGTTCTGGGGTGTATGTACACAAATAAAGGGGGTGGAGCTTCCCTGCAGTTCGCTTCTGGCAGTGAAGGTGCACTGTGGCACGCCAGGTGTTTAGCGACTCAGTGATAGCGACCACACAAAGAAAAATAAGAATCGTCTCCTGTCTTGTGCCTCGAACCGAGTGTAGTCACCAGCAATGATGCCTACACATGAACAGCGAGGGACTTCCGCAGCAGAAGGATCAACACTGTCCTTCGTTTGATGCGAAAGAAGTGCGACGTGCTGGGACGTGCTGGGCCTCATATCTATCGTTTCAAACTGCAGGTGGCAAAAGTACTGACGCCTTCTACTTAAGAGTTACAGATACCTGTGTTAAAAAAAGACTGTGTTTTATTGTTCTTGTTCCTGATTGTAAAGTGTCCTTGGGTGTTTTGAAAGGCGCTTATAAATAACATTTATTATTATTATTATTATTACTCCAGCTTTGGCTCCTCCTATCGTTAAGTACGAACTACAGTATGATGAATTTGTTGTGGCTCCTTCCCGTGTGCACGTGAGTTGGCCACCAGGGGGCAGCATACCACAGTCACGTTGACAAACGTAGTCTGCTTGAGCTAAAACCACAGAAGCAATATGTTCTCGTGGGTTCTTATGGAACACGCCATGTAAACATTCATTGTTCGTGGTGGCCGCTTTCTGCGTTTCCTATATTCAGAGCATCATGGTGTGTCACATCACATTTGGGTGAGGAAAGAAATAATTCATTAATGTTTATTGCTTAGTGGCTTCTGGATTTCAAAACACGCTGTCGCTGACGTGCGCTGCTTACACTTACAACATGAGTGTAAGTATGTCAACATGATGCTGGGGGGGGGGGGGGGGGGAGAAACGTTTCGAAGTTAGTCTGGTCTCGGGAGAAATGAAGAGGGGGGAAAAAAATCCACATTTATTTTCAGTAATTGTTTCTGTGAGAGAAATTCTTTTAGTCTTTATTTATTCTTTCATTGTGTAAGGCCATGGTGCCCAACTCTGGATTCACACAAGAAAAAAGCACACACATACACTGCAAACACACCCCATCACAGTCATGTAATTTGGGCTCGCGTAATCAGATTACAATTGTTAAAAGTCTGTTTTGTTGCTAAACGAAAAAGAATCGTTCATGATGGCAGTCTTTGGGACGCAGTAGTCTCTGTACAGTGTGGAGCTACACAAGGAATGTGGGTTAGAGTAATATTGTTGTAAAGGATCAGCATGGCGGTGGTGTGTGAAAGGGGAGAAATTGAAGGCTGGGACGCTGAGCAAGGTTTGTGTGCCAGAGGTCAGTCATCATGCCAGAGACTCTCCACCAATGTGGAGAGTCGCCGTTGCTCCACGGCGGCTGCGAGTCATCTAGGATTGGTTCAGAATTAAAACAACAAAATCAGACTCTGGGAAAAGGATTATTGTCATTGGAGCACAAGGTGCAAAGAAATGGAACAGAAACAACCCATTCAAAAAAAAAAAATAAAGACCAACTAGGGAGGAAAAAAAACAGCCTTAGACTAAGCTCCTATAGGGGAGCACAGTATTGCCTTGGAAAATTAAAAATAAATAAATAAATACAGCAACAACAACTCAAATACTAGGACATTACGAAGTGGCGTGGGTCATACAGATGTTTGGTCACCTTTGTGTCTTTTGAAACGCAAAAAAAAAAAAAAAAGTATGTTATTATAAGTGCTGTTGCCATGGGCCTTTTCGAGGAGGTTGGATGGTGGCGGCCTCCCCCTGCCGGACCAACCCCGTTGTGGCCCTCCCGTCATGGCAGCCGGGAACTGCAGGCTGGAGCGCAGGTGCTCACGGTAATGTTTCCTCTGTACTCTTTCCCAGGCGCAGCGGGCGTCCGACTCCACCCGGCACCAGGTCTCCTGCCGCCCTTTGACATCCTGGAGCTTCTCCGCCATGTTGCGCTTGTTTGTTTGAGAAAGCTGCAGGCCCAGATGGAGATCCTGCTGTTGCCATGGCGCCGAGAAACATGAGGAGCCACACTTTAAAGGTCTCGTGTTTGGAACGAGTGACCACTCTACTGCTGACAGAAAGGTACGATGTCTAGTAGTGTGTGACCTCAGGGAACTTGTTTCATTCTTTTTGGGTTTTTTTTTCCTTCCTTTAATTTTTGCCATACTAGAATAAAGTACAATTGCACATCCACGCCAGTAGGTGGCACTGGCACTTTCATTGTAAGAGATTGCGCAAGTAGTATTTGCTCCTCTGCAGAAGTTGAATTTATACTAGTTTTATTGACAAATGATACTATTTATAGTGCCGACGGAGAGTTGGGTGGGGTGTTACAAAAAAAACATTAAGCACTGTGTTATGCATAAACAATGCCGCTCTGCAAATCTTACAAAAGAAAAAAAAAGTGCGTCTGCTGTCATGTGTCAGACCGCTGTGGAGGCTTTGCAGGAAGCGGCTATCTCAAAGGATTCCCCACACACAAGGCAGTCAGGAAGCTTTTCTCGGCCCAAATGAAGATTAGGATTAGCGCATTACACCTGATGATGGCGGCATATGGACCAGCTACTGCTCTTGATTGACGTCTCTGTCCGATAGCAGTCCTGGCCACTGGCTGGCCACTTGATTAGGTACAAAATAGGGCTGCGCGATAGTGAGTTGTGGCTTGAGATACCACTGAACCGATTTGAGTTTTTCCGAGTTAAAAGTTGTGGTCGAGGCGGATTTTTTAAAAACTTTGACTTTTTGGAGAAGCACTTTTTTTTTAAACTGCGTGTTTCAGTGTCGCTTGTACTTGCTGTCAAACTGAACAGATAAAAGCATGACTACTTCATAAGTCTGATTGTTTTTTTTTTGTTGTTAACGCTTAATGAGCAAATGTCATGCTTCATCAACACACAAGGATCGTTCATTTCTGCATGTATTCTTTATCCTCTGTTCAAAACCACTCATTCTGCCGCAGACGAACACACACAAAACGCGAATTTGCTTGAATATGCGCCACACCTGCGTCCCATAAATATCCTTACCAGATACTCCAACTTTTTTACACGCTATATTCTCCAGCCCTCCTCTTTTTTCGTACGTTCCCGGTATTGGTAGCAGGAGTTAAAAACAAAGAATAAACTCTGGTTTTCTGCTCAATAACTCTACGATGCTGCAGAATATTCCCGAAGGAGATTGGCAGAATTTGTGTCAAAGCCATCTAGTCCGTGTAAAAAGGATCACCTCCATTACTGCCCCGGTAATGTGATTGCTGGCAACCGGTTCAAGGTGTCCGCAGCTTACTGCCCGAAGACGGCTGGGAGAGGCTCCAGGACCCCCCCACCCTTGTGAGGATAAGAGCATCGGAAAATGGATGGATGGATGGATGGATGAATGCACATTTCGCGCAAAAATAATATGTCATGTCAACTACACTTTGTGCTCATCTTACTTGGCGATCGCACATCCTCCATCATGGCGTGCGTGCGCGCGCGCGCGCGTGCTCGCCGCGTCATTGGGCGGCTCGGATCAGTTGCCGCTCTCCTATTGGCTGAGTCGGCGTGGGGCCATCCTCCTCCAATAACAAAAGAGCGCGGCGCACCTCCTCTACCGGGAATTTGGCTGCTCACTCGAGGGACCGCCGTGACGGGTAAGTATGCCGCTTCCGGTTCTTCATCTTCTACCTACGCACTAAACCAAAAAGAAACGACCGGAAAGGAAAAAAAGGAAGCCAAGCAAGCACGTGCGATGGTGGCGGCCGAGCTCGTGCAGGAGCACTTGAGCTCGGATGCTGCCTCCCCACCTGACCGCATCAGCAAGGTGGAGGAGGGGGCGCTCGAACCCAGCCTGCGGTCCGACGACGACGCCGGCGACGCGGAGGAGGAGGAGGAGGCTGCGGACGAAGGCGACGCGATGCTTCCCGACGGAGGAAAGGAGGCGACGATGAAGATGGACGAGCAGAGTGGGAAAGAAGAAGCGAGTCGCGCCAAGACCAAGCTGTACTGGCAGCGGTTCGTCGTTCTGGCCGTGTTCAGCCTGTATTCGATGCTCAACGCCTTCCAGTGGATCCAGTACGGCATCCTGGCCAACGTGTTCACGCAATTCTACCGAGTGGACAACAACAAGGTGGACTGGCTGTCCATCGTGTACATGGTGGCCTACGTGCCGCTCATCTTCCCGGCCACTTGGCTGCTGGACCGCCGAGGCTTGCGCCTCACCGCTCTGCTGGGCGCCGGCCTCAACTGCGCCGGCGCTTGGCTCAAGTGCGCCAGCGTGGGGCGAGACCTCTACCCCGTCACCATGGTGGCACAGGTGGTGTGCTCCGTGGCGCAGGTCTTCATTCTCGGCCTGCCCTCGCGCGTCGCCTCGGTCTGGTTCGGACCCGGGGAGGTGTCCACGGCCTGCGCCACTGCCGTGCTGGGCAACCAGGTGCGCATGAACGTGGTCGGAATATCGGCGCATGTCTGGCGCGGCGACTGCGCTCGAATTCATGCACTCGTTTCCGACCCCCTTCCCCAAAGGGATTGATTTTCAGGCGTCTGACCGACATATTTTTAGAACCAAAAAAAAGTGATTTTTTTTTCATTTGCTTTGACAATAATTTTTTCAGACATTCCCTACGCCCAAATGCTACCTTAAGATACGAGTGACCCGACTCACAAGTTGTCACTTGTTCAGAATAATTTGATTTTCACTCGCGAGCAAAAGTAGTGAACAATTCTATGTATGTTTTTCACAACTACACAATTTACATCTGTCGGCTTAATGTGATCACAATGTGAAACGAACACACATGGTGGCGCGACACATGCAGACAGACAATATAAAGAATGCTTGCTGGTATATAGTCTTTATCCTTTTTGAAAAATGAAGTCTTTCCTCAGATTACCGTGTCACTTTTAGTAGTGTCGAATGTCTGCTTCCTTTCCGTCTTCATGACTGGGGCGGCTGGAACGCATTCATGGCACTTCCGTTCATTTTGATAGGGAAGGATCATTTGAGGTAGGGGTGTGTATGTAGGGACTTTTTTTTCCATTGAATGAAAAAGTCTAACTAAAATTCCAGCCTCTGTACACCCCTCGGAGTGAAGCATGTTGTGTATAAAATGCGCTGCCGTTCCTTGCCTACTCCCAAATCACAATGACATAATTTGATCAAATGTGTATGGAGGAAGCGTGGAACTACTAGTGTGGCGTAAACCTTTTGACAGCTGGAATATTCATTCAAATAAGTCTCTAACGGTGAACTACATAGTTGACTTAAAAGTCCACCAAAAATCCAGACCTTGTGATTCAAGAGGAGGGAATGTGGTGACTGTGTTTGGAATTATGGGCTCATTCATTCTCTACTCCCTAATCTTGACGAGGTACAAAGAGGACTTTAAAAAAATAAAAATTTGGGGGGACAGTGACGGGCCAATCAATTAATTGCGCGTGCGCTCGACGTCAATGGGTAGTACGGTAATTAAGCTATAAATAGACATTGGGACATTTATTTTGGCGGTGTGCCTGTAGTTTTTTTTTTTTAATGTCAAATATGTTCCGACACGCACTTGTGGTTGGGTCATACTACATGAGTCGTGAAATCAAATATGAGAGCATGTAGCAAAAATTTTTAAAAAAATGTTTGCCCCCTCCGCCTCCCAACTCACTGAGCCGCTACTGCTCGCGGGTGTTTATGCCCATAGCAAATGTTAGCTGAGGGTTCCTAAAACATTACAAACCAAAAATTTGAACAAGTCCAAAACAATACGCAAACAATTCACGTGACTCAGCGGCAAATGGTGTACTGTGTCGCGTCCAACAAGCGGGTCAATCAGACCTCCAAGTAAGCTTAAGAGCCCCAGTTAGCTCGCTAGCTGCTAGCTAGCACCTCTTATCAGGGTGTAGAAAGCCCCTCAATGACAAGGTGAGAAATTTACCAGTAGCTGGAGGCGTTAAACTGAAATCTTCTCACTGCTCACGCACGGAGAAATGTGTGGGCGCAGGATAGATATGTGTCATTTGTTCATATTTGAGCAAGGACATTTGGCATACGCCCCCATAGCGCTGGAGAGCGGAGGCATCTGTTGGATTGACTTATTTTCATTATTCTGAACCCTCATTTTAAAATTTGAGCGGCTTGTTCACAAAATGCTTTTCTGCGCTGTGCCAAGTTGATTTTCGGCGGGGGTTTTGTTTATGTAAAACGTTGCTGTGAGGACGTATCCGTCTCACTATCATTGGCACTCTTTTGTGTGTGTGTGTGTTCCATAGTTGGGCGTGGCCATCGGTTTCCTGTTGCCTCCCGTGTTGATTCCCAACACATCCGAAGACGTGGAGCTGACGGCGCGCAACATCAGCGTCATGTTCTACGGCACCGCCGCCGTCTCCACCGCCCTCTTTATCCTCACCATCATAGGTATACGCACACACCCACAACCAGTGGTGAGATTCAACAAAGTTATGATTTCGTTTGTTTTTTTAACTTGAATGAACACTGGAATCGAAACTATACTTCTTCTTTTACTTTGTTTTTTTTTCGGCAAGTATCTGTAGTTGTACTTTTCCGTACATTGGGCCCGTGCTCCATTTGCGTTTAAAATCGCGTGTCAATGTCACCGGCTGTTCCGGTTCTGCTGGTCTTCGCAGTCAAAATGAGAGAAGTGCTTTTATACGCTGCCACTGTACTGTGCCCTGTGTTGTTACTATGAGATTGTACTTGAAGAAAAAAAGCTTGGATGAGGACAAACAAACAAAAAAAATTAGTCTTGTTTGTGAAATTGCTCATTTGAATCATGAAACAAGTCATTATTATTGAATGAATTCAGTTAATGTCAATTAAACAACTCGGCAAAAGATATGAAATCATCTCACTGAGACCTGCTACTTCTCGCGGGTGTTCGTGCACGGAGCAAATGTTGGCTTTCGTCTGGGTTCCTCCTGCGTTTGAACCCGGGCTTTCGGTCTTCCGGTTTTCTTCGGGATCTCTGGCTTCATTGAACATTACAAAAAGAATAATTGTAAACTAACCAATGATGTCATTTGCTAAATGAATCTAAATGCATGAACAATAATAATAATAATAATAATCGAGAAAAAGAAGGTGCTTTTGTGTGTGTGTGTGGCAGTGATGAAGGACCGTCCGCCGCTCCCGCCCAGCCAGGCGCAGGCCGTCCTGCCCGAGGGGCCCCCCGAGGACTATTCGTACCGCCAGTCCATCATCAACCTGATGAAAAACAAAGCCTTCATCCTGCTGCTCATCAGCTATGGTAAGCACGGGCCACGCATGGTTAGAATGCTGTCAACAATGAATAATTGAGCACAAATGTGGCGCAGCACATGTAGACAGACGATAGAACAATACTCACAAGCACGTTTTCTTTATAAAATGACAAATTTTACGGCAGTTTACTGAGTCCCCTATAATAGCGGTGAAACTGTTCCTGTTTCGTCTCCATGACTGGACAAGACCCCTGCCCGGTCGCCAAGTCGCACACACCGGAAGAATAATACATAAAAAAAAAAAAAAAAAATATATTTTAAGAAAGAACAATATGTCTGCCTAATTGCAAAAGACGCGTACAGTGACGCTACTGAAGACGCTTGCACACATGCTCATTTTGTGTGGGCATTTCCTTTTTAGGCATTACCACGGGCTGCTTCTACTCTGTGTCGACCATCCTAAACCAGATGATCATGACCTGCTATGAGGTAACCCGCGAGCGTTTGTTCTGTTTACTATGCACATCTGAAATGATGCTCGGTGAAAGTCCAAAACCAATGCTGGGTGCTCATTATCGAGTTGGGTAACTATCCAGTTAGGGGAGTGTCCAATGCAGGTGTACATTAGCGAATGCCCGTGTTTGGTCAGAAAGAAGAGTTGAACGCGGGGAGGATCGGGTTGACGTTGGTGGTGGCCGGAATGGTGGGCTCCATCCTCTGTGGCCTGTGGCTGGACCACACCAAGACATACAAGTGGGTCTCACTTCCTTTGGCATAACCCTTTTAGGGACAGCGGTTACGACAGTGGACCGTTTATTGACGATGACAAAGCAAAAAGGTTTTAGCAGTTATCATTCAAACGGATTTTTTGAAGTGCTATCTTTCAACATTCATTCATTATCCTCACAAGGGTGGCGGGGGAGTGCTAGAACCTATCCCAGCTGTCTCCGGGCATTAGGCGGGGGAATCGATTGCCAGCCAATCGCAGGGCACACAGAGACGAACAACCATCCACGCCCACACTCATACCTAGGGACAATTGCATGTCATGCATGCTTTTGGAATGTGGGAGGAAACCGGAGTACCCAAAGAAAACCCACGTAGGCCCGGGGAGAACACGCAAACTCCACACAGGGAGGCCGGAGCTGGAATCGAACCCGGCGCCTCTGCACTGTGAGGTTGACGCGCTAACCACTGGACAACCAGGCCGCAGCGGTTCGTCGTTCTGGCCGTGTTCAGCCTGTATTCGATGCTCAACGCCTTCCAGTGGATCCAGTACGGCATCCTGGCCAACGTGTTCACGCAATTCTACCGAGTGGACAACAACAAGGTGGACTGGCTGTCCATCGTGTACATGGTGGCCTACGTGCCGCTCATCTTCCCGGCCACTTGGCTGCTGGACCGCCGAGGCTTGCGCCTCACCGCTCTGCTGGGCGCCGGCCTCAACTGCGCCGGCGCTTGGCTCAAGTGCGCCAGCGTGGGGCGAGACCTCTACCCCGTCACCATGGTGGCACAGGTGGTGTGCTCCGTGGCGCAGGTCTTCATTCTCGGCCTGCCCTCGCGCGTCGCCTCGGTCTGGTTCGGACCCGGGGAGGTGTCCACGGCCTGCGCCACTGCCGTGCTGGGCAACCAGGTGCGCATGAACGTGGTCGGAATATCGGCGCATGTCTGGCGCGGCGACTGCGCTCGTATTCATGCACTCGTTTCCGACCCCCCCCCCCTTCCCCCAAAGGGATTGATTTTCAGGCGTCTGACCGACATATTTTTAGAACAAAAAAAAAGTGATTTTTTTTTCATTTGCTTTGACAAGAATTTTTTTCAGACATTCCCTACGCCCAAATGCTACCTTAAGATACGAGTGACCCGACTCACAAGTTGTCACTTGTTCAGAATAATTTTATTTTCACTCGCGAGCAAAAGTAGTGAACAATTCTATGTATGTTTTTCACAACTACACAATTTACATCTGTCGGCTTAATGTGATCACAATGTGAAATGAACACACATGGTGGCGCGACACATGCAGACAGACAATATAAAGAATGCTTGCTGGTATATAGTCTTTATCCTTTTTGAAAAATGAAGTCTTTCCTCAGATTACCGTGTCACTTTTAGTAGTGTCGAATGTCTGCTTCCTTTCCGTCTTCATGACTGGGGCGGCTGGAACGCATTCATGGCACTTCCGTTCATTTTGATAGGGAAGGATCATTTGAGGTAGGGGTGTGTATGTAGGGACTTTTTTTTCCATTGAATGAAAAAGTCTAACTAAAATTCCAGCCTCTGTACACCCCTCGGAGTGAAGCATGTTGTGTATAAAATGCGCTGCCGTTCCTTGCCTACTCCCAAATCACAATGACATAATTTGATCAAATGTGTATGGAGGAAGCGTGGAACTACTAGTGTGGCGTAAACCTTTTTGACAGCTGGAATATTCATTCAAATAAGTCTCTAACGGTGAACTACATAGTTGACTTAAAAGTCCACCAAAAATCCAGACCTTGTGATTCAAGAGGAGGGAATGTGGTGACTGTGTTTGGAATTATGGGCTCATTCATTCTCTACTCCCTAATCTTGACGAGGTACAAAGAGGACTTAAAAAAAATAAAAATTTGGGGGGACAGTGACGGGCCAATCAATTAATTGCGCGTGCGCTCGACGTCAATGGGTAGTACGGTAATTAAGCTATATAGAGACATTGGGACATTTTATTTTGGCGGTGTGCCTGTAGTTTTTTTTTTTTTTTAATGTCAAATATGTTCCGACACGCACTTGTGGTTGGGTCATACTACATGAGTCAGAAATCAAATATGAGAGCATGTAGCAAAAATTTTTGAAAAAAATGTTTGCCCCCTCCGCCTCCCAACTCACTGAGCCGCTACTGCTCGCGGGTGTTTATGCCCATAGCAAATGTTAGCTGAGGGTTCCTAAGACATTACAAACCAAAAATTTGAACAAGTCCAAAACAATACGCAAACAATTCACGTGACTCAGCGGCAAATGCTGTACTGTGTCGCATCCAACAAGCGGGTCAATCAGACCTCCAAGTAAGCTTAAGAGCCCCAGTTAGCTCGCTAGCTGCTAGCTAGCACCTCTTATCAGGGTGTAGAAAGCCCCTCAATGACAAGGTGCGAAATTTACCAGTAGCTGGAGGCGTTAAACTGAAATCTTCTCACTGCTCACGCATGGAGAAATGTGTGGGCGCAAGGTAGATACGTGTCATTTATTCATATTTGAGCAAGGACATTTGGCATACACCCCCATAGCGCTGGAGAGCGGAGGCATCTGTTGGATTGACTTATTTTCATTATTCTGAACCCTCATTTTAAAATTTGAGCGGCTTGTTCACAAAATGCTTTTCTGCGCTGTGCCAAGTTGATTTTCGGCGGGGGTTTTGTTTATGTAAAACATTGCTGTGAGGACGTATCCGTCTCACTATCATTGGCACTCTTTTGTGTGTGTGTGTGTGTGTTCCATAGTTGGGCGTGGCCATCGGTTTCCTGTTGCCTCCCGTGTTGATTCCCAACACATCCGAAGACGTGGAGCTGACGGCGCACAACATCAGCGTCATGTTCTACGGCACCGCCGCCGTCTCCACCGCCCTCTTTATCCTCACCATCATAGGTATACGCACACACCCACAACCAGTGGTGAGATTCAACAAAGTTATGATTTCGTTTGTTTTTTTTTTACTTATCACTGGAATCGAAACTATACTTCTTCTTTTACTTTGTTTTTTTTTCGGCAAGTATCTGTAGTTGTACTTTTCCGTACATTGGGCCCGTGCTCCATTTGCGTTTAAAATCGCGTGTCAATGTCACCGGCTGTTCCGGTTCTGCTGGTCTTCGCAGTCAAAATGAGAGAAGTGCTTTTATACACTGCCACTGTACTGTGCCCTGTGTTGTTACTATGAGATTGTACTTGAAGAAAAAAAGCTTGGATGAGGACAAACAAACAAAAAAAATTAGTCTTGTTTGTGAAATTGCTCATTTGAATCATGAAACAAGTCATTATTATTGAATGAATTCGGTTAATGTCAATTAAACAACTCGGCAAAAGATATGAAATCATCTCACTGTGACCTGCTACTTCTCGCGGGTGTTCGTGCACAGAGCAAATGTTGGCTTTCGTCTGGGTTCCTCCTGCGTTTGAACCCGGGCTTTCGGTCTTCCGGTTTTCTTCGGGATCTCTGGCTTCATCGAACATTACAAAAAGAATAATTGTAAACTAACCAATGATGTCATTTGCTAAATGAATCTAAATGCATGAACAATAATAATAATAATAATAATCGAGAAAAAGAAGGTGCTTTTGTGTGTGTGTGTGGCAGTGATGAAGGACCGTCCGCCGCTCCCGCCCAGCCAGGCGCAGGCCGTCCTGCCCGAGGGGCCCCCCGAGGACTATTCGTACCGCCAGTCCATCATCAACCTGATGAAAAACAAAGCCTTCATCCTGCTGCTCATCAGCTATGGTAAGCACGGGCCACGCATGGTTAGAATGCTTTCAACAATGAATAATTGAGCACAAATGTGGCGCAGCACATGTAGACAGACGATAGAACAATACTCACAAGCACGTTTTCTTTATAAAATGACAAATTTTACGGCAGTTTACTGAGTCACCTATACAGTAATAGCGGTGAAACTGTTCCTGTCTGGACAAGACCCCTGCCCGGTCGCCAAGTCGCACACACCGGAAGAATAATACATAAAAAAAAAAAAAAAAAAATATTTTAAGAAAGAACAATATGTTTGCCTAATTGCAAAAGACGCGTACAGTGACGCTACTGAAGACGCTTGCACACATGCTCATTTTGTGTGGGCATTTCCTTTTTAGGCATTACCACGGGCTGCTTCTACTCTGTGTCGACCATCCTCAACCAGATGATCATGACCTGCTACGAGGTAACCCGCGAGCGTTTGTTCTGTTTACTATGCACATCTGAAATGATGCTCGGTGAAAGTCCAAAACCAATGCTGGGTGCTCATTATCGAGTTGGGTAACTATCCAGTTAGGGGAGTGTCCAATGCAGGTGTACATTAGCGAATGCCTGTGTTTGGTCAGAAAGAAGAGTTGAACGCGGGGAGGATCGGGTTGACGTTGGTGGTGGCCGGAATGGTGGGCTCCATCCTCTGTGGCCTGTGGCTGGACCACACCAAGACATACAAGTGGGTCTCACTTCATTTGGTATAACCCTTTTAGGGACAGCGGTTACGACAGTGGACAGTTTATTGACGATGACAAAGCAAAAAGGTTTTAGCAGTTATCATTCAAACGGATTTTTTGAAGTGATATCTTTCAACATTCATTCATTTTCCGATCCGCTTATCCTCACAAGGGTGGCGGGGGAGTGCTAGAACCTATCCCAGCTGTCTCCGGGCATTAGGCGGGGGAATCGATTGCCAGCCAATCGCAGGGCACACAGAGACGAACAACCATCCACGCCCACACTCATACCTAGGGACAATTGCATGTCATGCATGCTTTTGGAATGTGGGAGGAAACCGGAGTACCCAAAGAAAACCCACGTAGGCCCGGGGAGAACACGCAAACTCCACACAGGGAGGCCGGAGCTGGAATCGAACCCGGCGCCTCTGCACTGTGAGGTTGACGCGCTAACCACTGGACAACCAGGCCGCCCCTTTCAACATTAAACTTTTCAATTTTGTTTGGTTTAAAAAAAAAAAAAGCCAGGAAGGTATGTTGTAACCCACCTGTGTCAAACCCAAGGCCCGGGGGCCAGATCTGGCCCGTCACATCATTTATTGTGGCCCGCCAAAGCAGCTCAAACATGTCAACTTCCATGATCCTTTCGAAAATGCCGATCGAAATTTTAAATTCTCCTACGTAATAAATAAGAGATTTATATTCTAAGCATTTTTGTTGTTACCAAACCCCTCATGACAGTTATTCTAGACTTCCTTGTATGGTTCCAGCCGTAATGGCCCTCCAAGTGAAACGCTGACTAAAATGTGGCCCGCACCAAAAAATGAGTTTGAACACCCTGTCGTAACGTTTGGTTTTCAACCCATTTCATATTGATAAGCTGTCCACTGTCGCGACCACTCTTCCTGAAAGGATTTAAAAAAAAAAAATGCTAATTACGATAAGAAGTAGAGTGATATCTTCCAACCTTGTTTTGGCAATCTGAATGTACTCATTTTCTTCCGTCTCATCACGATGCGGGGATTTTTCGTGGAACGATCCGGAAAATAAAAATGCCAGTGAACTGATTGGGGTTGTGTTGCTCCGCCACGCAGGATGACGACGCTGCTGGTGAACTGCTTGACCCTCGTGAGCATGGTGATCTTCACCTTCACGCTGAACCTGAACAACATCTACGTGGTCTTCTTCACAGGAGGCCTACTCGGGTAAACATTTAGTTCAACCCATCAAAACTGTTTTGTTTCTTTACATTCGATTGAATTATGTTATTTCTGTATGTTTTTGTAATGTGCAATAATCTAGGGTGCTGGTTTTTAGGAGTCGTCGTTTTTTTTTTTTTTTGGGGGGGGGTAGTATTTTATATTATTATATTAGATATATTTTTTATAAATCTTGTATCATAACGGTGCAAAGTGACCTTCATGCTCAGGTGCAGGTTCACGGGCAAAACTCTGTGTGAGGATGACATAACGTCATTGAGCCAAATTGTGACGTCACAGTAAATCAATATTGAGAAGTTGTCACTGACCGGCACTTTTGCAGAACTAATCTTGACTTGCTGCTGGAGACGCAACGCAAAAGTCACCTTTACATCCGTGGTCTCGTTGAACTCTTGTGTTTTTGTTGTTGTTGTTGTTTTATTGTAGCTTTTTCATGACGGGATATCTCCCTGTGGGCTTTGAGTTTGGCGTGGAAATCACCTACCCGGAGTCGGAGGGAACGTCGTCCGGACTCCTCAACACCTCGGCGCAGGTTTTGAATTCATGTTTTGATGAAAAAGTCCACCTATCCCCTTTTCAAATGTCACATTTGGTACGGTTTGCCGTGCTGTCGTTTTATTATATAACCCAAAAAAAGGAGACATTTCAACAGGGGAATGTCTGTTTTGGTGTATTTAAAGTGCATGTAAACAGTCTGTGTGTACGTTGTTGACAGCTATGTGAATGTATTTGACTATGTGTGTGTGTGTGTGTGTGTGTGTAACAACAGCTCACGGCCCGCTGATGGTGACGCACTGTGTGTATTGTTTTGTCTAGATTTTTGGCATCATTTTCACGCTGATTCAAGGGAGGCTAACCACGGCTTACGCCGACGCCTTGCCAGGAAACATCTTCCTCTGCGTTTGGATCTTCTTAGGCGTCGTGCTCACCGGTACCGCGTGTGTTCACGTGCCACGTGCGTGTCACTCCGAAGCCCGCCAAGCATCTTTGTCTTGTTGTCATTCCAGCCTTCATCAAGTCCGAATTGAAACGACATAACGTCAACATCGGGGTGACCGGCAAGGACCAAGGGGCGGTAAGTATGCCGAAAGGGGGCATTCATTCCTTCTTGCGCAGCTGCCTCTGGGGGCGGACATTGTGGGGGTTGAACAGGGCGGCGCAAAAAAAAAAAAAAAAAAAAACAATCCGAAAAAGGGAAACTGTTGATGACATGTCATGATGCCAACCGGAGGGGAAATTGCGCTCGCCTGTAGAGACGTTCTACGGCAGAGGTGTCAAATATACGGCCCGCGGGCCGGAACCGGCCCCCAAGGAGGTTCGATCAGGCCCGCAGGATCATTTAAAAAAAATACATCAAAGACGCGGAATGAATATTTTTAAGAAGTAGGTGAAACACTGCTTTGGTCAGAGTAGAAGACAACAGCAGTCTCAGTCTGTCACTGAGACAGACCCAACACAGCAGTAAAAGCCAGCTACCTAATAGCATTAGCATCAAAGCCGTATTCCGACGGTAACTTTGTTAAACGATGCATGATGAAGGCGGCTGAACTTATATGTCCCGAGAAGCGACAAGCTTTTGCCGACGAAGGAAATAACATTACATTTTGGTTATTTATAGCAGAGTATGGTATAATTTTAATGGTCCGGCCCACTTGGCAACTGCCGAGGCCGTATGTGGCCCACAGTGAGTTTGGCACCCCTGTTCTACGGGGTCCACAAAGTTGTCAATCAAATGTGATCCGAAGATCTCTGCATTTTGGGGAGGAGCTTGGCCATAGCTTCTACCAACCAAGCTAATCTTCGAGCCAGTGTTAGCCTGCTGCTTGAAAGTGACTGAAAGAGCGTCGCGACGGCATGCTGTTGCTTTGCAAAATAACAGAGCCGCGCAATGAATCCGATTGGGATTGTGATCAGAATTTTGGCAGCCAATGAAAGGATCGTCTGCCGTATATCCAACGCGGGTGCTGTTGCACATCATGAATCAAGCGTCGTCTCGACCATGAGTCAGCCAACCACTAGGGGGCGAGCACATTTTAGAGGCTTGGAAGAACAAGCAAGCGAAAGAGAACAACGCAGGTTGTCTGGATTTGTTTAACCCGCAAAAACACGATTATTCACTTCGCCCTCGGAGAATTTCAAATTCTTGGGTGAAGTTTTTTTAAAACAAAATAATTGATCATTTATTCTAAAATGATCAACCATTTGTCTCACATTGTGTTGTCATATTGCTTCTTGAAAAGTGTGATCTAATCCAGACGTTTTCTTTTACATGATGAATCAGAATGATTAATCAATTGTTATTTCAAAATTCATCCAAAATAATCGGGATGATCATTTTGGCCAAAATGGTGCAGCTCACGCAAGCTCAGTATTGTGAGTTGCGATCTTCTCTACTTTTTTTCACTTTTAAATGACCTCAGGGTAAGAAGAAGTACAGTGTTCTTAAAAAATGTGGGTGCTTGCAAGCCAATTGTAAGTCTTTGGAAAGTTTTACAGGGAAAAAAAGCGGTTGTGGGGGGGACTAGGTGGGGTCTGTGTGAACATTCCATCCAGCTGCGTATCCCAGGAGGCAACCTTAAAATGCCGCAGTGTCCTTTTGTTTCGCTCGTGGCTGCGGCAGGGCTCGTCCTCGGATTGGCCGAGGTCGTCCCCTTGAGCTTGACAGCTTCTCGCGGTCAGACAAACACGGCAACGTGGAGTTTGCGTGTTCTCCCCGTGCCCGCGTGGGTTTTCTCCGGGTACTCCGGTTTCCTCACACTTTCCAAAAAACATGAGCGACAGGTTAATGGAACACTTTAAATTGTCCCGAGGTGTGAGTGTGAGCCTGGATGGTTTGTTCGTCTCTGTGTGCACTGCGATTGGCTGGCGGACCAGTTCAGGTCGTCCCCACCCACTGCCCGAAGACAGTTGGGATGGAAGAGTCAATCAAGCACAACAATGACTTGCATGCCGATATTTTTTTTTTGCTCAGCAGGACATTCCAGTGTCACTTTTCACAAAATTCGTAACCCGTTTCAAAATGTCTCCTTCAGCCTCCTACAGAGTCTCTGGCAGAGGAAAAGCTCAAGCTGGATTCTTCTGTCAGCTGCGCCAGGGAAACATCACTGTAACCGGGACCTGCTCAAACGTCCCGCACGGCGCCAAGGCGGCCAAGGAATTTTTGGAGTGCTTTCAGACGGACGAGCGCATGGTTCGTGAGCGTCCGTCCGTGCCAGCACTTACTTTTCCTGAGTTTACTTGAATGCATCACTTGCCTGAAGGACATTGGGCAGCAAAAGGTGAGGGAAGCGGCGGACGGACGGAGTCCCCGGAACGATCCGCTTCGGTCTGGTCTTTACGCGTCGTCCGACGAGTTAAGTGTAAAATATATGCAGAGCCCGTTGAGCATTTATTTCATCATCTTGATATCAAGCTTACTCGACTCCTCGTTTGGGACAATTATGCAATCTCCAGCTTTAGGTCCAAATGATAAGTGCCACTAGTTGTGGATACAATGGAGAACTCGTACTACTGGCGCATTGAATCGATTTTGCTCGTCGGGACAAAATGGACCTTAGGCTGGATATCAAGCATGTTACAGAAATGCTAAAACGGGCTTTCATACACGCAGTCGGTGTGCACAACTACTACGCACAACTCTACGACTTTTTATACTTTACTGTGTGTGTGTGTGTGTGTGTGTGTGTGTGTGTGTGTGTGTGTGCGCGCGCGCGCGCGCTCAACACATGATTTCAGAGCGCCATCGTGTGGTCACTTAAAATGTTGACACGAGTGTTTTTTTTATGCAGTTTCCTTTTTTTGCCTCTTGCTGACTTGAAGCATTCTTTTTAAGTTGGTGAATAGTTTGTTGTCAGTTTTGTAGGAAATATGAACTTTCTAGAGGTTTTGCTTGTTAATATTCTGGCCTTTTTGCTGGGATTAAATCGCGTTCATCAAATTAGTTATTAAACACTGGAATGGGTCAATTGAAATCCGAATACTGCTGAGCCTATTCGTTTTTGTTACTATCCATTGATTTGACTCACTATCAGATCAATTTTAACTAGTTCAGATTATTGTTTAAGATGTATAGAGTTATACATTTTAGTGTTGTTTTTTTTTTAAACAAATATATTTATTTAATTTTGGCATTGAGTCATTTTATACTTTGCTTATTAGATTTATTTATGAAAAGGCTGAACTAATCAACTCATTAGGTTGTTTTTTTAAAAATTGTTTTTCATGAAAATTTCTAACTTGTCTGTTTCCGTTACAAATGAAAGTGAAATCATTTTGTGTTCTCAACATTAAATGGACTTTACAGTAGAGTTCAGGTTAAGTGTGAAAAAAAAAATGGACTCACAAATGACTCGTGAAAACGTGACCACTCATTTACTAACCGCGAGGTGAATGCTGCAAATGGACGGATGGAGAATGACTGCAGAGTTTGTCCAAAGTGTTTCTTTTGTCAGCTCGTCAACTGCTGTTGGGGTTCGTAATGTGAACCCCCAAATTCTGCAATGATTATCTTGGATTCCAAATGACTGCCTGTAGTACTGCCACTCAAACATTGAGTGTCATTAAACGACAAGTGACTTCATGTGGGAATGTCTTCATGTCACACTTGACCACTTCCTGTCTGTTGTATTCTCGCTTTGGGGAACAACCATGATTTTCGTTTTTAACAAGTCACCATAAAGATAAAATAACGACATGTACTGAAAGCTCAACTTGCTTACTGAAGATGAACATCCAGGAATTTTCATTTTGCTGCTTCACTTTGAAGGTAAACAGCTTTCTGATTCATATATGGCTATACAGTAGCAAGAAGAAGTATGTGAAACCCTTTGCAATTACCTGGATGTATAAATTGGTCATAAAAAGTCTTCTGATCTTCATCTAAGTCACAATAATAGACAAACGGTCTGCTTGAACTATTACCATGCAAACAATATGTTCTCACATATTTTTATTGAACGCACCATGTAAACATTCATGAGGTCGATACTCTGACTGGGCAACTCCAGAAGGCGTATTTTCTTCTGTTGAGGCCACGCCGTTGTAGATTTACTTCTGTGCTTCGGGTCAAGATGTTCTGTAGCATCACCCACCTTCTGTTGAGCTTCAATTGACAGACAAATGTCTTTAAGTTCTCCTGCAAAATGTCTTGGTAAAGTGGGGGATTCATTGTTCCTTTGATGAAAGCAATCTGTCCAGGCCCTGAAGGAGCAAAGCAGCCCCAAACTATGATCCTTCCAAACAACTCAACTTTGGTTTCATCTGTCCACAGGATATTTAGCCAGTAGTGCTGTGGAGCATCTGGTGATCTTTTGCAAACTTCAAATGTGCAGCAATGGGGTTTTTTTGGGACAGCAGTGGCTTCCTCCATGGTGTCCTCCATTCTCGTTCAGTGTTTTGCTTATTGTAGATTTGTCCGCAGAGATCTTGGCATGTGCCAGAGATTTTTGCAAGTCTTTAGCTGACACTTGAGGATTCTTCTTCACCTCTCTGAGCATTCTGCGCTGTTCTGTTGCAGTCATCTTTACAGGACGGCCACTCCTAGTTAGAGTAGCAACAGTGCTGAACCTTTTACATTTAAAGACAATTTGTCTCGCTGTTTTTAGAGTAACTTTTGTAACCCTTCCCAGCTTTATGCATGTCAACAATCCTTAATCGTAGGTCTTCTTCGAGCTCTTTTGTGTTTTTCATAGGGCAGGGCAACTTCAATCTCATCTCATTGATTGGACTCCAGATCGCTGACTTCTGACTCAAAATTAACTCATGAGCCTAACAGTTCACATACTTTTTCCACTCCGCACTGTGAATGTTTACATGGTGTTCAATAAAAAAATATGAGAACATATAATTGTTTGTGGGGTATTAGTTCGAGTTGTTGTGACTTAGATGAAGATAAGACACATTTTCTGAACCCTGCAGTGAGGCCGTCGTCTTCTCCAACGGGAGACCATCATGTGCTTCTAGAGTGTTCCCTAACTTGCTGGCCAACCAAGTCGTGTGGATGCCTGAAAGGAAGCCGCTTCGTACTGAGCAGACCAACTGCGTCTCATTCCTCAAAGTGATTCCTGTCAGCTACGAAAAGAAGTACACATGCCAGTGTGTGAAGAACGGCGACGTAAAGGTCCAAGCCCGGTACACAGCCCCCTTGGCAGAAGTGAACACAAGAGGTCCTGGGGGGTCATGGAGCTCCCCCGCCTGGCCATACCCAGCTTCTCAACATCATTCGGTTGGCCGTCGCTGCCTTGATTGATTGGTATCGTTGTGGCCGTCGTCCTCGCCAAGGTGAAGTTGAGAAGAAACGCAGGTCAGGGTAGAATGATTAGATAGTCAGTAATATTGATCAAATTCCTTCTGAAGTATGCCAGCAAATTTTTTTTTTCAACAAAACAGTCTTACACATATGTATCAAACTTCCTGTAAAACTCATGAGTGTCAAAAAAACAAAAACATCGAGACTAAATCATAAGTCAGGTGGGAGAGATTTCAGGTCCCTACGACCTGAGCAGAGTGGATGGATGGATGAACATTTTGGTGTGATGTTCCCCTTTCACAGTCAAGCTCAAGATTATTTTTCCCCTTTCTTTATCAATCGTATTTTCTTCATTAAAGAATAAAAGCAATTATTGTTTAATTGTTTGAAAATGTTCTCAGGGCGAACTGAGTAATTCTGCCGACACTCACTGTTTCTTCTTTTACGACACTTGCCGAGCTTCATGAGGACATAACCACGCATCGCCCCCTGGTGGTTGGCTGACTACTGGTTGGGAAAGCGCGTTTTTAGCATACATGTTGCCGATGAGAATGTAATTGTGGCTGTCAAAATCATGATCGAGAATACAAATTGATGATGTAGCCAAACTGTCATCAAGCTGCTGTAGAAGATGAAATGCCGCTCCCTCCATGGTACAATTCACAACTACAACTCGTAGTACTACTCTGAAACTCTTGTCATTGAGCTAAAACTGAACGAATGGTGAACGTTTCTGTGTCACACTTCCTGTTCCTGTATTAAGAGTACAACTCCGTCAGTGAAAACCTTGAGTGGTAAAACAGTCTCGGTTCAGCTTTTAATAATAATAATACATTTGATTTATAAGCTTTTGTGTGTAAATCGTTCGTGTTATCCGGTCTCCGTTGTGAATGGGGAGCAGGTGTGTTCAATTTGGTTTTCGCGCTTTCAAACTGCTCAGTGGAAGTTTCTCGAGGCATTTTCACGGGGAAGATCTCTCAATATTTGAAACATTGTGAATATGCGTCCACTCCAAAAATATTTTGTTTTATTTCTTCTTTTTCCACTTCCCGTTTGGGCGGGATTGTGCTGCGATTAACAAGATTGAAAAGCGTTGCCGCCGCTCAGTCGGGCCTCTTGTGAAATACATTTCCTCTAAAAGGATAAATGCAGAACAAACCTGAGTGATGCAAACGTGTGCGCGTGTGTATGGGGCTGGATTATGCCTTTTTTTTTTTTTTTTTTGGTTTGGTTTTGGCAAGTCACCACCAAGGGGAAATGACATGGACCAAAAGCTCAACTTGCTCACTGAAGATGACCAGGCAGGAATTAATTCTGATTTTTCTACTTCACTTTGAAGGTAATTGACTTTCTGATACTGTATATCTAAGTTGTTTCATCGTTTGTTAACACTTTACTCACCCCTCACCACAGGGACAACATTGACTAGTGTTAGCATAGTTGACGTGTGCTCATTGTCATGGCCCGAGTGCTGCGCGAGAGAGTTGGATTTCCACAATTGGAGGACATTTTACGTCCCACCCACCAAATTTGAAGTAGTTTCCATACGAAATACTAATTTACGATTTACTCATCCTGAGACAAAATCTAAAATAAAATAAACGAGAAAAGAATGCTTAAGTGGTTTGGAGTGCCCTCAAATGCCATTTTCTCTTACCGCCCCCATGACCAAATTTCATTTCAAATAAAACAGTTAAAATGAAAGGATATTTTAAATGATTTTTAAATTGTTGTTTCTTATAAACGTGGGAAAATTCGTTTGAATAAACATATTACAGTAAATAATTATTGTTCATAGAACATGTTTCCCACAACACGCACGCAACCTTGTTCCCATAACCTTTAGCATGATAGAAGAAGAGGAAAGCAGTAAATCACATGATACGCTGGGCTTGACATCATTCAACGGTTTTCCAAAACAATGGAGAGAGCGAAGGTATGGCCTCTCTTGTATTTTTCCACATTTTCATAACCTAGTAAAAATGGCATACAGTACCTCACTCTACCTCATGGAACCTTGTTCTGCTGATGATCAGAATAAGAACCTTTTTTTTTCTTTACTTCATGACACACCACCCTTCTACATCAACCACATTGCCAAAACTGTATAAGGGCCATGTATGTTGGATAGATAAATGCAAATATTCAAATGAGCCACCGTTTGGGAGAGAGGGTGCATTAAAACTCAGTTTTATTCTTTGGCTTTTGACTCAGAATGAGACTTTTTAGTTTGACTGTTTTTTGGCTTACAACTGTTTCCGTTAATTTGTAAGAATTATTTTTGAGCTAAAATTGCTGACCAGTGCTCACAACAGCAGCTAAATTAGCTGACCTTCTACTATACCATACCTTTCCCCTCTGTGGTGTCTTGCAGTTGTTAGCGGCGAGAGCGCAGAAGTCTTTGCCAGGGCCGGGGACGTGGCCATCCTTCCCTGCAGGAATTCGGCCTGCGACCGCATAAACTGGTTGTATAGTCGGGACCAGAGCGGATTGGTACGTGAGGTGAGAGATGGCCAAGTGGTGACCGGCTCGCCCAGAAGTCAGCGCCTCAGCCTGACGGAGGACTGCTCGCTCCTCATTCACAAGGTGATGGCGGAAGACGGCGGTTACTTTGTGTGTGAATCCGGTGGACAGCAGGAACGCACCGTTGTGCTGATGGTGATGACATGTGAGTTGTCTCATCGGACAGTGTCAACTACTGTAGGCTTGCCCGCCAGCCGTTTTGCCAAATTGCGGCCCAGTAGGTGGAGCAGGTCTTTAGGTGACCGTAGTGTCGCTTTTGGACCGTACTTAAGTAGCAGTAAAAGAAGCTGATGGGGGTGTTGTGACGTTCGCTGCTGCCATCTGGTGGTGGAGGACATGAAGCTCACTTACAAGTTACATTTTTACTGAAGCAAAAAAAAAAAAAAAGTGACGCCTTGTAATTGGAAAAACTCTCAAGTTGGGGGACTCGTAAATGAAGGCCCTTTCCCACTGCCGCAAAATCACGGGTAAACACGTTTTTTTGGGCAGTGGGAAAGGCTCACTGGCCAATGTCGATCCGTGTCCACCAGGACGCCATCGGAGGCGGGTTGTGATCGCCCCGGATCGCCTCCGCTTGCAGTTTGAAAGCCTAACACGGGACTTCCCGGTAATTACGTGATGACATAGGGCGGTACGTGATGCATCATAACATCGCGCGCCATCGGCCTCGTAGCACGCCCCACGAGATCGCCCCTTAAGCTGTGGTAGCAATCCGCCATGTCCCAGTCGTAGCAAAGAGTTGATCCTCCGCTGATTTTCGACCATTTTGAGGACGGTTAAAAGCATGATTAAAGAAAGAACACTCGCTTCCATGTTGCTTTGTTTACCACCAAGAAATCTGTCGCACTATCATCTACGCAATCACAGCGTGGTGACGTAACCAGACGCAAAGTGGAGGTGGTGGTGGGGGCGCAGAATCGCCTTCTGTTGGTCAATGGGAAAGGGACATATTGCCAATTGGTTGCGTGTCGCCACGCACGGAGCACTACTACCTGCTCGTTTCAGTGGGAAAAGGGTAAAACAAATATCTGGCCAGTTTTTTGTCCTTGGTCCATCAGGTTTTGATTTCTGGTCAGTTTTGGGTGATTCGGTCTTGTCTTCTTCCCTGCAGTGACGCCGTCCTCTCCTCCAATGGGAGAGCATCACTTGTTTCTAGAGTGTTCCCTGACCTGCTGGCCAGACAAGGCTTGTAGATGCCTGGAAGGAGGCCTCCGCTGGTTGGACGAGCAAGGCGAGGCGCTTTCCCCGCTTCGTACTGAGCAGACCAATTGCGTCTCCTTCCTCAAAGTGATTCCCGTCAGCTACGAAAAGAAGTACATGTGCCAGTTTGTGAAGAGTGGCTACATGGAGGTCCAGGCCCAATACACAGCCGCCTTGGCGAAAGGGAACACAAGAGGTCCTGAAAGTCCTGGAGCGCCACCACCTGACCGCAACTTCTTCATCATCATCGGCGCAGCGGGCGGCGGCATCTTGATACTGATCATCGTTGTTGTGGCCATCATCCTCGTTAAAATAAAGTCAAGAAAAACTGCAGGAGAGGGTAGGAACATCATTTGATAATTGACATTCGGTTCGAGTCGGTGTGGGTCTTGTAGGTAAGTCCAACCAGTATTTATATGGAAGTACATTTTATTTAACCATTTTTGGGGGACAGTGGGGGGCTTCTAATTTGACCCAAGGAAAATTACACCACTCTTACATGTGTTTATTTATTTATTTATTTATTTATTTTTTAACACAGTCCCTTTATTTAACCCTTTCAGGGACAGTGGTTACTCCAGTGGACAGCTTATCATGTTGTCAGGTTACAGGGTGCATGAAAGGCTAAAAGAAATTACAGTCTGTCTACTGCACATGACTGATTTTAAATTTATGTTTAAAAAAAAAATCAGGAATCGTGTCATCTTTTTTGAATTCAATCAAAATGTATTCAATACTTTTATTTTTGTATGGTTATCTAATTAAATGTTTGCATGTATTGTAATTCAAATGAATTTATGATAAACACTTTGATGGATACATTTTGCATTTACAAAATGGTTTGTTAATAACAGTTGAATATCATCAAATATTTGTGTGAATGTGAATTTAATGTTTAAATTAATTTTATTTCAATTCGACCTATCACACGAGTGAGTTACCGCGTCTAAGAAATTGGCTTCTCCGATGACTAATCATTGTATTTGTTCTTTTTTTTTTTTTTTTTTTCCCCCAGATGACTCCAAACATGTAAGTTTTTTCCCCCTCCCCTAATCCTTCATGCATGTTAAAAAATAACCCAGCAGGCCGTATTTCAACAGGAACATCAGCTGGTAGTTGCAAAATTTAGAATTTCATTAGATGCTGGCGACCAATTGAAAATGACTTGAGGTGACAACATGAATAGACATGAATTTTCTGGTTGTCGGGCAGGAAGAAAACAACGTAACCTACGCCAGCGTCAGTTATGACCACAACACAGAAATCACCAAGCACCAGGTGACAATGTTGTTCCATTATTATTCTTATTCTTATTACTACAACAATGCTGCCTTGAGATCAGTTTTATTCCATTTATGACCATATTTCCTCGTTCAAATGGACAGAGATGCCATTAATCTGTTACAGCTTCCTCCAAACCACACGTCATTTTTTTTTTAAGGTTTTCAGAATTGAAATTGCACTTTTAAACGCAGTGTTTATCTGTCTAAAATGTCCTTTCCTCACAACATTTGCATTTGCTCTCCTCAGAACAAGCAAACGCAACGCGACGCGAGTGTATCGAATGTATTGTCCTTTTTTGCCGGTTGGCAAAGCAGCTGAATGGCGCACTGGCGCCATCAACCGGTGATGTCTTGCCACTGCAAGGAAACATTCACGGCGCTACACTTGAGCTAGCTTGTGCTCCAGAATGTGTTGGTCGTCGTCAGCTGATAGTTCCTGGCAGATCAAGATTAAATAACCCTTAAAACAAAGAGTCATATTAATAACAATGAATAATAGGCGGAAGAGAATTTTAGAGCAGTTATTGAAATTGTTCTAAATGTAACGCTTGCATTTCTTCTCATTTTAAAAGGATGGGTCCCCAGAAGAAACTGAGAGCGGCGTGACATACGCTACTGTGAACCTGAAGAAGAAGAAGAAAAAGGAGGAGGAGAACGGAAAAAAACAGGCCAGTAATGCAGACTCGGTTTCAACCTCAACTTCATCCTTCACTGCCGCTTTCCCGAAATCGAAATGAGGATTTCTTGCTTTCCCCATCTTGCTTTTATTTTGGGATTGTCACATGATAGTATCCCCATTTATTTTTCCAGTTTTGGTATTTTATTTGATCTTTTAATTTCCTGATTTTATTTTGGGATTCCATCTTGATTTTCATCATAAATAGGCACAGGGGAATTTGCAAAGCTGTGAGGGTAATTGTAAACCTTGTTAAAAAACTTCTGCTTGAACACACACGCAGCGGCAACACATACAAACATCCGTGGGGAAATATTCTCACTTCGAGTGGGAACAACAAATGCAGTAAATTGTCATGTTTTTCTGGTTCCAGTTTAAAGCTAAAAAATACGTTGATAAATAAAGAACTTGAGGTTTATTTGGAAGGGAGGGGGGGGAATTTATCCTGAAAAGGTGTTTCACAAAAATCTGTCATTTCATCACAAAAAAAACCTGAAGCTTACCTGGCCGCTAAATTCATGTTTGTGGCTGCACAGGTGGCTGAAGAGGGAGAGGAGGTGGTGACCTACGCCGCCGTCAGGACACCGGCCAAGATCCCGCCTCAGCAAGATGGCAGCCAGTGAAAAGACAATCAACAGGAAGTCATCATGTCAACAAAGTTAAGGAGCGCCGGCCATATAGACACACAAACGCGAACACGCGCAGAAACACCGTTTGCGGCTGTCATCGAGTTGGAAAGACAGCTCATTTGAATATTTATTCTGCGAGTGTCTGCTCAAACTCGTTGTTATTCTTCAAATAATTGTGACTTTTCATACAACTAAATCCCTGGCAGAGGAATCACGTTTAATGTTTAACACTGAAAAAATACTGCGAGCGATCTTTGAACCGCATGCGATTGGCTTTATGGACTTTTGATTCCATGACAAATCAAAGAAATAAGCAGCCAGTCAAAGTCGTAGCAAAGTAAGTGCGAGTGAAAAGACGATCATTTCAAATAGCACTGAGACTGTGGGAAGGAAATGAAGATGCTTCCTTTACATGAATGGAAATTAAATTCAGTTCAATTCAGCTGTTAAAATGACCCCCCACCCCTTTCTTTGTTGTTTTTTTTTAAATGAGCAACCTTACGTATCACAATGACTTCCAACTATGAATAACGTCTCACCATTTTTTTCCGGCAACGTCACCCCGAGCAACCCAGTAAATATCAAAAGTGTACACACCCATGTTCCCACATTTGTTTGGGAGGTTTTGTTTGGGTCGGGGCAGCCCAGTGGTCGACTGGTAAACGCGTCGGCCTCACAGTGCCGAGGTCCAGGGTTCTGTTCCAGCTGCGGCCTTCCTGTGCGGAATTGGCATGTTCTCCCCGTCCCTCCGTGGGTTTTCTCCGGGTACTCTGGTTTCCTCCCACATTACCAAAAACATGCATGGCAGGTTAATGGAACACTCTAAATTGTCCCTCGGTGTGAGTGTGAGCACGGATGGTTGTTTGTCTCTGTGTGCACTGCGATTGGCAGGCAATCGGTTCAGGTGTCCCCGCCTGCTGCCCGGAGACAGTTGGGATAGATTCCAGCACGCCCCACGACCCTTGTGACGATAAGCAGATCAGAAAATGGAGTCTGATGAAAGCAAGGTTGAAACTTTTGAACCCAATTCCCCAAAAATGCCGTAGCCACTGTGACGCATGTTACTGGCATTATCATGAACGGGGACTGCAAGTGGCTGGAGGCAATTATGAGCCGATCCAAATTGCAGTCAAGTTCACACAAAAGCTTCAGATTTCTGCAGGAGAGCAACAGCATGTCAAGGAAAGCCTACTAGATCATCTTAACTTGATTTTTTTACTTCGCTCCTTGAAAAAGACTATTTTTGATGGAGTTTGATTAGAGATGTTTCCCTCGTCTGTTTTTTTGGACATTTGAACAGTCGTGTGTAACGTTCTTAAAGCCATTGTATGGACAGTATATATGTTTTTTCTTGAAAGCTGTGAAAATAAATGCTTTCTTTTTGGGGAAAATAAATGTACCCTTTTCCTCAAAATAAACACAATCCCGAAAAAATGATTCGAAATGCTCAACAATTTAACATTATGGCGTAAGAATAAACACTCTTTGAATGTTTCCACAGTGAGGACACTTGACAAATGCGTTTCATCAACTTTATTCACCAAAGGTGTCAAACACAATTTAAGCGTATGTGGGACATGACACGCTATTAGCATCTACTGGACATAAACATTTGTGCAAAGATTACAGAGTCACTAAAAACAATGTGCATGGGTATTAGTTGTGTGATTTAAAAAAAAAAAATGAAATGCTGGGAGATGATTGCAAAAAAAAAAAAAAAAAAGCGGCCGTGACGTTAGCTTGCTAGCCGGCTAGCCGGCAATGGAGACGGCGCGAAGCTTGTGTGGCGCGGGGCTGAGCGTGCCACCCACCATCGGGGTCAAGTCCAGCTGGTCCTCTGGGACACCCGGGGGGGGCCGGAAGCGGAAGTGCTGCAGCAGCGTGACGAAGAAGACAAAGAGCTCCATGCGGGCCAGGCTCTCTCCCAGGCAAACCCTGCGACCTGCAGCGCAGCAAGCAGAGGGCCATGCCGTCAGCCAACCGTTATCGGTTTATTTTTAAGAATATTCAAACTACTCTCTATAGTCTATACATAACATAAGATAGCGTCAATTTCTGCCTAGCAACAAGTGACGGCGCAAGTATGCCGTTTGCCGCACCTGCCGAGAAGGGCATGAAGGCGTCGTGCTTGATGAACTTTCCGTCCTTGTCCAGAAAATGTTGGGGGTGGAAGGAGTGCGGCTTCTCCCACACGCTGTCGTCGTGCAGGACGGACGTCAGGAGAGGGTACACTGTCGTGCCCTGGGGGAGAGGGGGGAGGCATTTTTAGCAGCGGTGGGATGCTTGAGTACATTTCAGAATCTGTGCTTTTTTTTTTTTTTTACTTTAGACTGTCTAAAGCGGATCCAGGGACTAAGTTGAGTTTATATTCACCATTTTAGTTTTCCTGTTTGATTGGGGGGGGGGCATCAAAAACCGCACTTCAGCATCTGGCACGAGTCGCCTCACCACCGCTGCATTAGAAGTTGATCACTTTTGTTCCTGTCGGTGGCTATCTGGCGCAACTGCAATGTACACTTGGCTAGCTAGCTATGCCAATGCTTCCCTTCAGATAGACTGCTGTTGTGGTTGCTTTAGAGCGCCTCGTTGTCAGCTGAAAGGGCAATCTTTTTAACCGTTTACAATTTGGCAGGGCTTGTTCAAACACTCATGACTGGTCACGCGGTAAAAATTTTGAAGCCGTGTCCCCTTTCACTTTGTGTGAGTACTTTTGGCACCTCTGCATTTTCCATTTTGCTGACCTTCTTGATGAAGTAGCCGTGGAAGGTCACGTCCTGACTGGTCCGGTGAGGGAGCGCCATGGGAATGATATTGGCCAACCTCTGCGTCTCATGGATGACGGCGTCGGTGTAGGGCAAGTTCTTGCGGTCTTCCACCTGGACCTGACGATCTCCGATCACTTGGTTCAGCTCCTCTCTGACCTTCTCTGCGGGTTCACAAAAAATGAGCAGGGTAAGTGTAACTCACTTTGTAATCACTTTGTGATCATCTGCGTGTCGTTCTGCCTTTCTACTTTCAAAACGTGTAAAGTGACAGATGATTGAGTTGCTTGCTTTTTTTATTTTAATTTTTAATCGGACACAAACATGGGAGGAACACCTGATATTCCTAATGTCACGGTGCCCTCAAGTGCTTAGCAGCTGTGATCTGCTCAACGGGTAGGAGCTCTTAATCTTGAAATTATTACTGCGGAGGAGAGAAAAGGAAAAGAAGGAGGCAAAGCAGAAGATGAAACAGACAAGCCATGGTTTGAGTTAGTGGTTCAAGAAAAGTCCCAAATCAAACTGATAGCCAAGTGGACAAAGAAGGATGCAAGTCCTTCTCTGGACAAACTTCAAGAATAACACTGACTAGTTATGTACATGCTAATGTTATGATGCTCATATGTTTTAAATCTTCAAATGTCATGCTAGCCTGTCGATTAGCTTAGTCGTTAGCTAGATTTTGCCATGTTTTAGGGTGTCCAAGTGTGATTTTTTTAATTTCTAACACCATTCAGGACATGACCCTAGCAATTAGCACAACATGCTAACGATAAGGTAAAATGCAATCTGTCAACCTCAAGTACCATATGTTCTATAAATGTGTTGACATGGAGCCAAACTAGCAACCTTAGCCTAGCTTAGCCTAGCTTAAAGTGTGCTTGAGCAATGTGGTCATTTTGTTGGGGGGCTACTTCTTAGCTGCACGAGAAAACAAATTAATATGTTATAATGTGATAAAGTTAATGGTTTGATGTAATAAATTTAATATGATAATTTGATAAATGACCAGGCTCAAATGGGATCAGTTTAATTTCTGCGTTTGCCAAAAAATAAGCAATTCCTTCCAGTTCAGCTCACTAGTGCACCCCTTTTATGGGTATGTTTGTCTTTTGAAATTGTAATCTTTTTTTAAAATCTATTTTTATTCATTTAACAGTTTATAGTTGGCGTGGCTGGTGACTTTGATAAGACACAAAAAAGTCCCCCTGTGAGCTGAACCAGAAAGAGCTGCTTTGGTTTATTTGCGGTAAAGGTAATGGATGATGGTTTGCCAAATGCGTGAGTCAAACTTGTCCCGTTTGCACACATTAAAACATGAAACTTGTCACATTAAAATGTGACCTAAATAACCCGTAAGCTTCCGCAATTTCACGCATTGATGGAATGACTGTTGGCTTTTGAGGTTTTCAACCTGGTTTCAAGACCTCAATCCAAAGACGCTATACGGAGACAGAGAACCTGCCGTGTGAGTTACGCAGGGACTTTGTTTGCTTCTGTCTGCCTTTTTAGAGTGAAGTGAATGAGGCAAAACTTCAAACAAGTTCAGTTTGAGGCTATGATTGAAAAAAAAACAAAAAAAGAACCACCACCACCAATGCAGACGTGGCACACTGTTCTTGTTACCTTGTATGTGGGGATACTTGGCCATGAGGAGGAGCGCCCACCTGAGCGTGGTGGAGGTGGTTTCTGTGCCGGCAGCAAACAGGTTGGAGACGGTCATGAGAAGGTTCGCATTGTGGAAGTGACCCACATCCCCGGTGTCCTGCGCAGACACGCACGAATGGAAGCGCAACACCGGCGCCGTCGGGGTGGAAAATCAGTCACGCGACTTTGCTAGCCATTGCGAGTTTGTCACGTTAGGTTGCGCTGCGCCACCTCCTGCTGCTGCTGTCGGAGGAGGAAAGCGTCCACCAAGCCTCGGCTGCTCTGCGGGTTGAAAGTCTCCTTCAGAGCCTGGATCAGTTCCGTGGCCTGCTTCCGGTTGGCCTTGCCCAGATTGTGGAGCTCCTCCCTGGCCGAGGAGAACCACTTGCCGAGCCACGGGAACATGTTGTACAACTGAGGAAGAGCAACATTTTGACGCAGGCCTCGAATCCATCTGGTCTGCGTCAATATCACGTTGTGTGGAAAGGGACGGACGGCACTCCACCCACCAGCAAAGATGGGCCGCCCACGATTTGAATGCTTCTGCTGGTGCGCTGCACCATGGCGGTGAAGGCGGGGTCGTCGTACCGGAACCTGCTGCCAAACACCAGCGAGCAGATGATATTGGATACGGCGTAGTTGACCGGCTGCTGTGTGTCGAACGCTTCCCCTGAAACCACAACCGTCAAAGAAGACAGTTGAAGTGGGAGGGGCTTCCATACCACTTTTCTTCAGACAGATAGGAGCATTCGCTCCCGAGTAGTCACCGATACCAAACACCGATACCACAAATACTTTGGATCCATAAAATGAACAAATAAGGCAAGACAGAATAAGATCTTGATTTCTTTCTGCTCTCATCAGCAATTTTACTGAACCACAATGTGAAACTGCAAAGACAAAATGTGAGAAACATACTAGTACAAAAAGTAGGCAACAGGTGAATGCAGCGAGCTCCTGTATGTTGCATGTGCTACAGCTAACAGTGAAAATCAACCTCTTTGGTGGGCTTTTGATATTTTCAGCGTGCGCATGGTTGACCGGAGTTGTTGGAAGTTGCTGTGCGTCACCTCTGAAATTCCTGAAGACTTCCAAGAGGTGCTGACATTCGTCGATGATCTTGTCCTCGCACGCCTTCTTTCCCATCCCAAAGTCTCTCAGGTTGGTCAAAGTGAAGCGTCGCATCTCCTTCCACGATTCTCCGTTGTTCCACAGGACACCTCGGGAGAGCCACACGAGGTCACGCATTGACTTCCTGCGCTGGCCGTGCACTCGATCGTTGCCGTGTTGCTTACCGTGCTCGAGCTTGACCTCCTTGGCGGTTTTCAGAGGTTCTCGTTCTCCAAATTCTTCAGCGTGCTGGATCAGGGCCTCTTTCACTGTCTTATATCCGGCCAGAACCACCACCTTATTGGGGCCCATGTGGAAGGTGAACACCGGACCGTACTTCTTGGACATCTTGGACCAAAGAGGTGAAAGTGCGCGCCGGAGTGAACAAAAAAACAACAAAGCAAACAGACTGGTTGAAATTTGTTGTTGCTTTTTTTTTTTTTTTTACTTTACTTTGGTGGTGTAAATTGGAAGGACACCAAAAGGGTGCAACTCGGGCTACAGTCCCAAAGTGCACAAATCACAAGTCCAAAAGTCCACAAATAAAGTTCCAGGCTCATTATTGCGCAACACGAAAGAAGCCTGTTCCGGTATAAATTGCGTTTCAAAATAAACGCCGTGTTCGAAATTGTTTACTTCTTCATATAGTGGACTAAAATGTCCACTGAAAATCCCAAAGTTGTGACTCGGGAAATAGTAACGAACGACTTCATTCGCAGCGCTTCGATCTAGCGCGTAATTAAATGTCGTCCGCGGGGTGCGTTCGAGGACGCTCACCTGCAGGAGTGTCTGGTGCGGTCCGTGCAGGTTGAGCTGGAGGAGGTTCCCGAGCAGCGGCAGCGGCCTGGGACCCGGGGGCTCCTGCCCTCCGGGCTCCGGCGACCTGGAAGCCGACGACCAGGCCAGGTAGCCGAGGAGCAGCACCAGCGCGGAAGTGAGCACGTAGCTGGAGCTCAGCGGCAAGAAGGCGACCGAAGCGTCCATTTTTACGAGGCTGAAAAGAACGCCCCCGAGCTTCTCCGTGTGCTCGTGACAGCTCGGAAAGTGAGAAGGGTCCAGAGGCAGACCCGAAGGAGGCAGATTCAGGGAAAGGTAGGTTAAGGCAAGTAACTTTGCGCCGGATATGACGTCAGAAGGATGATGCGCACGGAGTCTAAGAGCTACAAATTTGAGTTGTATTGCAAAGTAGGTCATCAAATAAGTAAAGGTAACTCTATCTCAAATTAGTTTGAGAATAATCTTAACTTAATTTTAAAAGAAAGATAAAATAATTCAAAGTCCCTATTACAATTTAAAAACGTTTTATTTTGAAAACCCATATGCCTAAACTTACCACAGCCACTTCCGGCGTCTATCTACCATCGCCTGAAGCTACCTCCTCCGAGTCTGCAGCTGGATACAATTGTCAGACCAGCCCCCACTCGCAAAGTTTCAAGTCAGGCCAGCCTTCCACTCGCAAAGTCCAACCCACGTCAGGGCGGGGCGAGACGGGAGCTCAATTCGAAAACGTCCCCAAAGTTCTGCGTCGGACGTTTTGGAAACACGATAAAGTGTCGTTGGTGTCCTCCTTAGAATCAGTCACAAGAAACGGCCGAACGCGCACACAAGATTTGTCCACGACGTTGGCACGTCTCCCACACTGCTCTGGCGAATACATCAAAGAAGAGGGTCGCGGGTAGTTGCTGGGGCCTAACCCAGCTGACTTCGGGCGCGCAGGGCTCCTATGGTGACAAACGATCATGCACAGTTGCACACCCACGTTTACACCGTCACTGAGCGGGACCCCATCCCGCGCTAGCTGCACCCAAGTCCGGCTCGTGTATCACTACACCATTAGCGACTGAATATGGTGTGTGTGGAGGAATTGGTGACATGCCTAACAAACCCCCGCCCCCTTTAGTTAATTTCTGCCCCTTCTGGTGCATGTGTGTGATTTGGCCACAATGTGACAGTATAATACACTGGTGTCAAAGTCAAGGCCCGGGGGCCAGATCTGGCCCACCCCATCATTTTCTGTGGTCCGCGAAAGCAAATCATATGCGTCAACTTCCATGACCCTTGCTTAAATCCGTACCGAAATTTCAAATTGTCATATGCAATAAATAACTGTGACATTTTGCGATAACTTTGTCACCCGGTTTACACTCACTTGAACAATAATTGAACAAATAGTTTGACCAATTTCAAATCTAGTGAGCCAGTTTATTTTTTATTTTTTGTGTGTGTACAAGTATACGATGTGACGATTAAACATTTTCACTGTCGCAACGGCCCTCTGAGGGAAGACGTAATTCCAAAGTGGCCCGCGACAAAAAGGAGTTTGACACCCCTGGTATAATACAATATTGCAGACAAATTATGAGTTTATTGTAACACAGTAATGAGGATACAAATATGCCTGAGCAGATTGATCTCGTCTGTCTCCATGTGTTGCCGCACTGATTGTGGTCAAATATGAAGCTGTCACATGGATACTATTTTTTAGTATGTGTTAGCATTAGCGATTATGTGTTAGCATTTAACTTAGCTTAGCTTAGCATAACATTTCAGCTTTTTCATAACTTGACTTTGGAAATCAAATCATCTTTTTCAGGTGAAACTGTGGCGCTCACATGCAGTCCAGCGCTCTGAGCTTGTGCGCGGTCGGACTGAGCGTGAAGCCCACGCGGGGAGTCAAGTCCAGGCTGTCCTCGGACACCCCCGGCGGAGGTCGGAAGCGGAAATGCTGAAGCAGTGTGACAAAGAAGATGAAGAGCTCCATGCGGGCCAGGCTCTCTCCCAGACAAGCCCTGCGACCTGCAAGCGCAATCAGTAAATGGCGCGGCCGTGAGCAAAATTTTTCCGTCGTGTGTCGTTTCCCCCACCTGCAGAGAAAGGCATAAAGGCGTCGTTCCTGACAAGCTTCCCATCCTTATCCAGAAAGTGGTCGGGGTGGAAGGAATACGGCTTTTCCCACTCGCTCTCGTCATGGAGGACGGACGTCAGGAGGACGTAGACGGTGGTGTTCTGCGCAACAGTAATGTCGAGAGACAGTTCCAGTCCTCAGAAAAGGTTTTAGTGTACCAGTCTTACCTTCTTGATAAAGTATCCTCGGAAGGTGACATCCTGGCTGGTCCGGTGAGGGACGGCTATGGGTGCGATGTTGGCCAGCCTCTGCGTCTCGTGGATGACGGCGTCGGTGAACGGCAGGTTCTTGCGGTCCTCCACCCGGACCTGACGATCCCCGATCACCCTGCACACCTCCTCATGGACCTTGTCTTTGTGGGTGAGCCAGGCCTTTAGGTTATGATGCAGAGGCCTTGAGTATTTTTTCTTTCTGGTCTCACCTTGGATGTCAGGATACTTGGCCATGAGAAGCAAGGACCACCTGAGCGTAGCAGCCGTGGTGTCGGTGCCGGCGGCAAAGAGGTTCTGAACTGTCCAGATCAGGTTTTCGTCATGGAAGTGACTGTTGGTGATCCCGCTCTCCTGAACGCACCAATAGACCAGCCATTAAGCAAAAGACGTTTAAGAAGTTGCCTAAAGGCACCTGAAGGACTTTCAGACCACGTGAGACCAAATTCTTGGGTCTGACGAGACAATCGTAAAGTCTTTGGTGTGAATGTGAGTCGCCACGTGATCACCTTTTCCAGATTAATCTGGACTGAGGGGAAAATGAATGCTGTTATTTTCAGAAGCATACTGGATGAAAACCTGTTCCGGTGCATTCTTGACCTCAGACTGGCCTGAAGGTTTATCTTTTTCGCAGTTTTATCAGCCCTGCTCACACAGCTAGATTGGAAAGGAGTGGCTTCAGGATAACACTGTGAATGACCGGTACATGACTCAAATCTCATTTTGGGGGATTTACCTTGTATACCGTTTATTTTCCGCACTATAAAGTGCACGAAAAGCATTCCATTTCCTCAATAGCCGACAGTGTGCCTTATAATCCGGGGCGCCTTCTATATGGATCAATATTCTGATTTTTTGGACGTAGTATTTTTTAAATATTATAGCTGCAGCGGTTGTGACATCTCTATGTAAATAAAGCTGTATTGTGTTGTATTGTATTGTATTCCCTTTAGCGTAGCTCCATCTAGTGGTGTGCCCTATATATGAAAATAGGTTTAAAATGCGCCATTCATTGAAGGTGCGCCTTATTCTCCAAAGCGCCTTATAGTGTGTAAAATACGATAGTTGTTTCAGTTTGACCGGTGCAACTTTTAAGGCATTGCGGGTGCGGGGGTCACGCTCGTCCCTTTTTTAAAACTATGCCACTTCAGTCTTTGCACCTCCAGCTCTTGCTTGCGGATGAAGAAGGCATCCACCAGGCTTCTGGGCAAGAGCGGATTGAGGCTTTCCCTGAGCCGGCTGAACATTTCCAGAGTCGTCTTTGTGTAATCAGCCGTCAATCTGAAGAATTCCTTGTTCTGTGGCAGCCACTTGCCAAGCCACGGGGACAAGTTGAACACCTGGGGAGGGAAGTATGACCGTCACGCTAAAAGAACGCCGATTTGACACATGTGACTCTATGTTCCAGATGCATAAAGAATTTGAATGATGATTTCAGTACCTGGGCAGAAGGTGAGCCTGCCAGCTGGATTTTCCGGTTCATTCCGTCCACCATGGCGTTGAACTCGGGATCATCGTAGCTGAACCTGTCCCCGTAGACGATGGAGGTGATGATGTTGGAGACCGCGTAGTTGATTGGTTGCGTGGTGTCGAAGGCGTTGCCTAGAATACAAAATCATTAAAAAAAAAATAAATTTGACGTGTACTTTGAGATCCTTATCTGGAAATTGTGGATGTCATCCATAGTGACGCTATCTTCAACCCGCTTGTCTGTCCTTTTGTTTATTTTTATTTTACGTATTTTATTTTTATTTTTATTTCTTCTTCTTATTATTATGTATTTATTTTAATTGATTTTTATTTTATGTATTTATTATTTTTTAAAATTTCCTCTTCTTCTTCTTATTATGTATTTATTTTAATAGATTTTTATTTTATGTATGTATTATGTTATTTTTAATTCTTCTTCTTATTATTATTTATTTTAATTTATTTTTATTTTATCTATTTATTATTTTTTAAAATTTCCTCTTCTTCTTCTTTATTATGTATTTATTTTAATAGATTTTTATTTTATGTATGTATTATGTTATTTTTAATTCTTCTTCTTATTATTATTTATTTATTTTAATTTATTTTTATTTTATGTATTTATTTTTTATTTTTATTTCTTCTTATTATTATGTATTTATTTTAATTGATTTTTATTTTATGTATTTATTATTTTTAAAATTTCCTCTTCTTCTTCTTATGTATTTATTTTAATAGATTTTTATTTTATGTATGTATTATGTTATTTTTAATTCTTCTTATTATTTATTTATTTTAATTTATTTTTATTTTATGTATTTTTTATTTTTATTTCTTCATATTATTATTATTCATTTATTTTATTATTTTATTATTATTTATTTCTGTATTTATTAATGACAGCTCTCCGCATGACATGCAGTCCACTTCTTCAATTTAATATGACCATGTGACCGGTCCGTTGTTTGTCAAGATGCAATAGACGAACGACGCTTGGAAAACGTGTCGCCGTCGTGTCCCGTGAAACAGAAAGCCTTACCATTGAAGTTCCTGACGACTTCCAAGAGGTACTGACACTCCTCGATGATCTTGTCCTCGCACGCCTTCTTTCCCATCCCAAAGTCTTTCAGGTTGCTCAAAGCAAAGCGTCGCATCTCCTTCCACGAGTCTCCGTTGCTCCATATGACACCTCGGAGTTGAAAATCAACTTCCATCATGGAGTGGTGCTCCAGAAGGTGATTTCGTCTGACTCACCGTGACCGTCGTTGTACTGGCTCACGATGCGTAAGATATCTCTGTCCCCAAACTCCTCCGCGTAGTTGACCAGAGCTTCCTTCACCACCTTGTAGCCGGCCAGGACCACAACCTTCTTGGAGCCCAGGTAGACCCTGAACACCGGCCCGTACTTCTTGGACATCTGAGGGTGTGGAAGACAACATGGTTAGTCCCTCAATGTCAAATTGGGTTTGTTTGACTGTTTCCAGCAGAGGTGGGAGTACGAATTTGGGATATTGGCCTTTCAGGTGGACAATGTGAATGTCTTTTATTTATCTGACCTGCCGGAGATTTTTGAATAGCAGTTGTTCATTTTTTTCGCACGCTTTTTGCACGTGCTGTTTGACAAGGAACTCGTTCATTCATTCATCTTCCGAACCGCTTGATCTTCAGTAGGGTCGCGGGGGGGGCGGGGGGGGGGTGCTGGAGCCTACCCCAGCTGACTCCGGTTGCCAGCCAATCGCAGAGCACAGAGAGACGAACAACCATCCACGCCCACACTCATACCTAGGGACAATTTAGAGTGCTCGATCAGCCTGCCATGCATGTCTTTGGAATGTGGGAGGAAACCGGAGCACCCGGAGAAAACCCACGCAGGCACGGGGAGAGCATTCAAACTCCACACAGGGAGGCCGGAGCTGGAATCTAACCGAGCAAGTCTTCAAATTGCCAATTCAGTCTTAATAACCCGAGTCAAGTCATGTGACTCGAGTCCCCCACCTCCGCTCTTTCTAAACACAAGGAGAAGGCGTTTGAATGATGTGGACCTCCACGAGGGTGTTGTAGGGTCTCTTGAGGTCCAGCTGCAAGAGATTCCCCAGCAGAGGCAGCGGTCTCGGGCCCGGAGGCTCGTTGGAGCTTTCCTGCGGGATCCACGCGGTAGAGAGCGCATAGACGAGCAGAAGAACGACGGCCGCCGCCAGCAGAGTTGCCAAGACGCCGCCGGACTGAAGAGTGAGGTCCAGGATTCCCATTTGTGGTCTGATGAAGGGCGAAGCTGCACAACAACAACAACGACACTAAAATGTTGAGACGTGAAACTTGACACAGTGGATAAAAGAAGTAGGAGGAGGAGAAAGATGGGGGCTGGGCTCGTCGATCAGGTTTTGTGGCCCACATTTAGGTTCAAAGTTTTGCGTCAAGGTGTTCACGCATGGAGCGCCCATTTGACTTTGACGTCTGACAAATGCTGTACTCTTCTCGTCTTTGTCATGCAAAATAACGTTTTTTTCCAAAGTAAAAAGAGACATGATTTTTTTTCAGGTGGTACATTATAAAAATTACATGAAAAAAAAGGAGAACCGCTGCTCAAAGTAAATATACAGTCGTGAAAATTCTGCAGCAACTGTGATTTCAGTTCTTTTTAATACACTTTATATCCAGCAGGGGTGGCTATAATGCAAGTGAAGACGCGTCATCATCAGGGATAAAACGCCACTTTGCAGCATACAGTACGTAAATGCTTTTTCGTGCACTTATCAACTTTTGATGCTGAAATCGATGCCGTTGAGTTGCATGTGTGCAATTTCCCTTCTTGTATTGTTTTTATTTTAAAAATATATTTTTCACATATTTGTTTAGAACTCTGTGTTGTAATAGAACTCTGTGTTGTAATCAAAGTTAGTAAAAATTAAAACAGATGTCCGCAGCATTTGTGACAAAGTGCATCAGTATCCTTTTCATATTGCAGACAGAAGACTTGTTACGCCTCACACCTCCGAACTGACCAATCGGAAAGCAGCGTCGGACAGCGATACCCCTCCGTCCCGCCCCTCATTGTTGGCTCGACCAATGGGAAACCAGCCACCAGCACAGGTTACGAGCGACTTGGCAACAGTAAGGAGCGAGCCGCATCGTTGCTTCTCCTCCACTGGCGGTTTAATCTTGTGGGAAACTGGCGAGGGGGCACTTGAATCAACATGACGCCGACATGTGAAGGAGATAGCCGATAGGGAGGTGCCGGGGAGGCCGCTGACGGCGGGAAAGGCTCACAAGAGGTAATTTATTTCCCCGTTTGAGAGGCAATAGGGGCCCGCGGTGAAACAAGATAAGTGTACATGAGCGAGGGAGTCAAACCAAGGATGTCCGGCAGGGATTTTCAAAGTTCAAACACTCACTGCTAGATTTTGATGCCTTAAGTTTATTGACGGTCCGATGTGATTGAGTGCTTGACAATTAGAGCTTTTTAATTTGTTCGTTAGCAATTTGGTCTTTGTCGATTATACAAATCGTATATTTGTAGGCTATGAGGCCTTTACGCTGAAGTGTATTGTACGCTATTTCCGGTTTTAGAAGTCATGTAATCGCGATTTTGACAACAGTTGGATGTAAAGGGATGAAGTTGCAAAGGCTCGCAACACCAAAACAAGACAAAACTAAAAAGGAGCGCAACTGAGGGTTTTTTTGGTAGCATTTTTGAATCTTTTAACGCAGGTTTGACCAGTACGTCTTTTTCAACGTCTTTTTCGTGACGCCGGCGCACGATGTGGTGAGTTTGAATTGACGTTTCAACGGATGTCCTAAAAAAACAAAAAAACAAACAAACAACGACAACAAAATGAAATAATTTTGCAGTCATTCCCCAAAAATGCTACACGTTTACGGAATGCTTGTTGTTTATCAGATTACTTAAAAAGAAAGAGAGAAGCATCTCTGTATCAGAGTTCCAGTGACCAGACGTCGCTTTCTGGGGGGGACCTTTGACGTCATCGTCACAGTTGCAGTGTTGGACCACTTGTCGACCCCCATTTCTATTTTTAAATAGTTTAGGTCTTTTGCCAGTCAGTTCTCAAGTGATTGGTCGAGTTTACTTCGTTTTCTATAGATTAGAGGCTCCTAGCTTGAAGTTTTCATGTTGTACTCAAGTGTTGTGTCAGACATCGGAAAATGTGTTTGTTGTGTTGTTGATATTTACTCTTGCTGTTGCTACGTTTCTCAGCATGTTCTCAGCGAAGCAAGGCGCAGCCAGGAGGATGTTCCCGTAGCGGGACTCGTCCGTCATCCTCCTCTTCCTCGTCCTCCCCATGACCGGCCCTGACGCCCCGAACCGGGTGGCAGCCCGCTCGGCCAAGCTGAGCCGGCACGGACGCTCCAAAAGCTCCAGTGCCCACTGCCTGCTGCGCCGGGCTGCCCGCGAGGATTCGAGCGAAGGCAGCAGCCCCAACCGCGAGGAAGAGGAGAAGGATGGAGGACTGCTCTTCCACGTCAACCGCGCCGGCTTCCCCATCGAGGGGGCCACCTGGGAGAGGATGTGGGCCCATGTGGCCGCCGTGCACCCCCAGGGCCAGGAGATGGTGGACGCCATACGCAACGCTGCCTACCTGCCCAAGGTAAGATTGACCGTCAACCCTTGTTTGTTTTGTGGGAATACAAAAAAAAAATGTGCACTATACCGAGACTGCAAAGAAATAATTTTCCGTGAGCCGTTATAGTGATTTGCGAGTCGGCTCGCCTAGCCAATGAAAAGCGGACTTGACCAATTTACATATTGTTGGCACAAAACGAGTGACCGATTCACTGCTCTTGAGCCTTTGCGGTGGTGATGGTGTTTCGTGTACGCGCAGCGGTGTTCTCTCCCTCGCGCCGCCTGCGTGGCCTGAATTACACATAGAAAATAATCCCCCCCAATACAATCTGGCCAGCGGATAATCTCCGGACGCCAGCAGGATTTTGAATGGGCGTGGCACGCACCGGCCCGCTTGGTACGGGATGCTCGTCCCGTTGTTTCATCGTCACGGAAGGTCTCGATCGCGCTTTCTGTTTTCCTCTTTGAGCACAGAGAGGCGGGATTAAGAGGAGGAAGAGGGCGGACAAAACAGGAAGGGAGACAATTTAATTGTGGGGCCGATGCAGCTGGCCTGGCAGGAAGCGTGACTCAACACTCGCGGCGTCATTGACTGCAGGTTTGCACGTGCAAACGAAAAAAAATGCAAAATGAGAGGCGACGGGAAGAATGCATCGCTTTGTTTGTGTAAACACTTTCTGAAATGCCAGAAACATCAACCGCGGGGACTTGGAGTTCCTCTCTTTGGTCGATCACATGACCTGAGACGACATGAAATAATAACTAACGGCTCTCATTTCTCTCCCTTGGCAGCATCACGCCCCCCCGCTGCCCAACTTCAAGCCGGCAATGTCGGTGCCAGACTGGCTTGTGGTGGTCCAGAATTTCATGAAGGCTCTGCAGTATCCTTATTTGGTGTGTGTGTGTGTGTGGGGGGGGTCGCAGCTTCCATTCTTTGTACACACAAACAGCAGGCGATCGCTTCATAACTGCTTCCGCCAGATACAACCACACGGGCACGCAGTTCTTCGAGATCAAGAAGAACCGGCCTCTCTGTGGGTTAGTCACATTTCCCATTGTCGGTGGTGGTGGTGGTGGGGAGGGGCGGGGTCGGGGTTGAAACATATCAACATGTCATATGTCACATGGCGCGAGGTTAAAAGTCAAGTTTCCTGACTGCTGTGATGATGTGATTCAGAGTACACCGGGAACTCAAATTGGAGCACATGTTCACTCGAGACACAGTGAGAATTTGTTGGTTTTGTTTCTTTTAACAAAAAGGTATGAATTATAATTATACTGTCTAAGATGGGAATTTAACGCTTTCAGGGACAGCTTATCATGTACAGTGAAACTCCTCTACAACGAAATCATGTTTGCAGCAAGATGTTTTTCACAACAGGGGGGTTTTCACTGTAGCAAATTTATATGAGCATACACTTGTTTGACACTTCATATAGTCAGTGTAGAAAGAAAAAAAGGCAAAGAAATTGCAAAATTGACGATTAGCTTTCACTTTCACTTATATCAATTTCTTGGATAATGTCTTTAATTTTTGCATGATTTTTTCACACTAGGGGGTATTTTCGCCCATGTAGGTTTCGTTGCGGAGGAGTTTCACTGTAATCAGGTCACAGGGTGCATGAAAGGTTTAAGAAATAAAGGGAAGAAAAGCGTTTAATAAAATACCCTTCTTGTTGTTTGCATACAGAATTTAAGCACTGCAACTTTTTCGCTCAGAATTGTCATAATGTGACGATTTCTCTTTCTTCAAATTACTTTCTTTTGGGTGTTTGTCAAATTACCACTAAACATTTTTGGGGTTGTCTTCTTTTTCAAGCGGTAATTTGTAATACAGTCAAACCTCGGTTTTCGAACGTCTCGGTTCTCAACCAATTCGGTTTTCAACCCAAAATGTCAAGTTTTTAATGCCTCGGATGACGAACAAATTTCGGTTCTCGAACGAACTGAGCGCACTTGAATGCACCATTTGACTCCTCTCGCCTTCCTTAAAAGGAAGTGACGCTTCCTCTTTGTGAGCAGACGTCATAAAAACATTTTTATTAAAGAGCGTGGTTTCGGTTTTCGAACAATTTCGGTTTTCGAACAGCCTTCTGCAACGGATTACGGACGAAAACCGAGGTTTGACTGTATGACAGTGAGTGTTTTGAGTTAAAAAAAAATCTGAAATGTCTAAAAATTGTGCTGTTAAAAATCATACTTGTAATTTTGTCACTAGAAAATCAATTTCTTAAATTTGGGAAAACAGACCACATGCGGGTTATGAGTCCCAAAATACGAGGGGTGTCCCAAATGTTTCGGGCCTGAACAACATAATGGCCCTGGAGTTCAAAATGGCGTCCGTGTGAATTTGCTTTCAAAGGTGAGGCCGGACGCTTTTGGGACACCACATAAGGGGTTCTTGGAAGATTTGAGTTGTAGCGTAGTTTCGTATTGAGAGCGTTGTTTCACCATACGAGCGTCCCCCGCCCCCTTGGCAGGTTAATGGAGACGGCGCGGGAGATGGTGCGAGAGTCTCTGCCAATCAAATGTCTGGAAGCCGTCATCCTGGGCATGTATCCTTTTTCACAGCAACAGCTGCGGCGCTTTTGCCTCGCCCTAATTGGACGCTTGACCCCCAACTGAACCCAGAGACCCCTTTCTCCATCTGAACAAACTGTCCCCCAATTAACACACACACACACACACACACACACACACAAATGGGACGAAGGTTTTGTGTGCATGTGAAATCTAGCTGACAAGTTGCTGCACTCGAATGCGCCACGCCAGCGCCGCCATCCTCTGTTGTTCTTGCCCAACCTTGTTGCCAGGCAACAAGAGCTCACTTCAAGGTTCCCCACTGCCCGTCCCCTCGCTCAACCCTTAACCGGCGCGCGTGCACACGTAGCTTCGTTGCCTTATATTCGCAAAGGTTGAGTTGTAATCATCGCCCATTTGCAGCTGAGAATGGATTTTTATTTGCCTGTAGACAGCAAGTAAAAAAAAAAAAAAACAAGAAAAATTGCAGAATTAAAGACAGACTACAAATTGTACAATAATGTAGTCATAAATAACTGGACAAAATCTTCTCCAATCCGCATCCTTCAATCAATTCAGGACGGCGTGAGCTTGCGGCGTGGGTTATCTGGAACGGTCCAGATAACCCACTTGAGGGTTTAGGTCTTGGTTTTGGGGCCACCGCGTGGTACGTTTTGAGTCCAGAATATTAACTTGTTTCAAGTTAACCATGACTTCAATACAACTCTTTCGAATGGTAAACTGCCTCTTCCTTCACTACTCCTTGACGAATTGTAGACACGTGACGTTAGAGTAGCATCAAATATTTCCAGCTAATTAAAATATACAAACATGGAAAAAAAAACACTCCGTGTGTAACAGTTGGATTGCACGCGGGCATTTTTTTTTCCCATGCCTGACGTTCCAATGCAGTTGGATGCACAGTCTCCCTTCACTTCTGTCAGTGGCAAGATTAGGCTCTGTCTCACTGTCTGCCTTGATGTTATTCGTCTGTATTGTGCGGGATTAGGATGTAATGCCCCACCGCTCCCCCCCTCTTCATTTTCAACTATTGACTCATGGTAATGGAGAGGAATACACATTCCAGCAACCCAGGTTCTAAATAAGATTCACTGTCACGGGCTACTCTTGAGGGCTTGCCCCGTTGTGTGCTGTGAGGTGAACCAACTTAACCGAGGTTCATAATTAGCCAGAAGTCAAGTGGCTTGAATGTGCCCCCCGAAATTGATTTGAAACGCTACTATGCATATACAATGAAAGGTTTTTAAAGTGGAGTCCGAAAAGGCCTATCATGTACTGTTCTGTTGTTGCTAAGAACCAAAGGGAAAAATGCAATCCAAAAACTGAACAGTGTATCTTTATGTACAATACATGCTGATTTATCCAGTAGCCTCTTCAAATTGCTTATGTTAAAAACGGGAAAAAAAAGCGGTTCACCAAAGTCACATTTGTTTCGCGTTATTTGTATTTTTCAACAGTAATAATAATCGGAAAAAATGGAGGCAGGCCCCAGCGAGAATTGAACTCGCGACCCCTGGTTTACAAGACCAGTGCTCTAACCACTGAGCTATGAGGCCACATGCCATCCGGAGCTCACTAGTCACTATACGACTACTCACCAGACAGAAACGCGATTCTAGTTCGCTCCTAAAAATATCGTGACTCCCTACGAGCGAAACATATTTTTAAAAGTGTGGTTTTTCTGCCGTGTCACTGTCCCATGACGAGTCCGCGAGCTGCTTGCATAAACGGACCATTCATTAGTCACGACACGGATATTAGCATTTTCACTTCAGCTGCTTGAACATGCAGATTCATTACTATTAGAAAAGCAATAAAGGAAAAAAAAAAGATTGGATCCTTCCCAGCTGGCACTGGTTTGCTTTGTTTGCAACGCCGACAACGCTAGATGACGTCACTCAAACCAGACCGATGGCTGGCTAGATCCCGCGATAATTGCAAAACGCGCGAGAATTGCACTTCTTTCAAAACAGGATGTTAGGATAGATACATTTCTTAACATTCAAAATAAAAGAACTACAAAATACTGTTTACACAACTAGATTGATGACATTCAAAAGGTTTAAAAAAAAATACAGAGGTAGAATAGACAACTCAGTTTGGTTTACAAAAGTACAAATTGGACATGTAAAAATGAAGCCAGTTCAAACAATAAATGAGTCAACTCAAAACAGTAAAGACAACAAAACACTAAAACAATACCGAGTCAAAAGTCAAAGAATAAAAAAGTGATTTAAGATTTTACAGTTGGAGAGGCGGGCTTGCAAACGTTTCATTCCAAAGTAAGGGACCGGCAACGAAAAAATATCTCCAGTGGTGTCTGGTCTGCTCGACAAGTCCGCATTTGATTTAAAATTGGTGTTAGATTGTTTTAATTTGTTGTTTTGGAGTGACATGACATTGGCGGCATTTGACAACTTTGCCTTCCTGCTACTGTGCTTTGTTGCCTGTACGCAGCGATGGAAATTTGATTGTAAAGGTAAAACCTTACATGGCTGGGTCCAGCTACCTGACCAACGGCCTGACGGCGCTGGAGCGCTTCCCCATCAGCTTCAAGACGCAGTTCTCGGGCCACTGTTTCCACCACGTGGTCCTGGGCGTCTACTGCAACGGACGCTACGGCTCGCTGGGCATGAGCCGCCGCTCGGACCTCATGGACAAGCCGCTCAACCACCGCACGCTCGGTGAGCTGGTGGACGACTTTGAGAGCTCCTACAAGCGATACCAGCACAGCCTCAAGAAGGCAAGTCTATAAATTGTCGCATGTTTGAAAATGTTTAAAAATTGATTTCAACTATGCGCGTTTTGGATCTTCAGGTGAAGATTGGCCTGTACGTCCCCCACGACCCTCACGTGTGCCAGGCCATCGAGTGGAAGTACTTGGTCCTCAACGCCACCAAGATGGCCGCTCCGGAGATGAGGCGTGAGCTAGAGAAACACGGGCGAGACATGAGGATGAAGGTACGCGTGCGCACGTCGTTGCGAGATGACTGACCTACATAACTTATGACAGGCAGCCAACTCCATGCGCCGTTATTTGACACCCGCCATCCTGACACGCACAAGCACGACAGCGTCAGCTGTTTGGGGCTTTGCTGTGATCGCCGCTCAGTTCCCAAGTTTTCTTTTTTTTTAACGCTTTGAGAGACAGCGGTTTTTTACAGTGGACAGCTTGTCACGTTATCAGGTTACACGATTTGTGCACGAAAGGGTTAAATATACGCCAGGGTTTATGTGTCCTGGTTGTATTTTTGTCAGCTTTGCCATGTTGGGATTGGCTAAGGCTAGCATGAATTCATGTTTGCGTCGTAAAAAAAAAAAAAAAGAAGAAACTTAAAAAGATGGCAAAATGTGGCCAAGTGTGCAATATTAATTTTGGGGAGAGTTACCAGAGGAGTTTCAATGCAACTAACTCATCAGTCGCGAAAAGCACAAGATGAGAATCCATTCGAATGCCACTCGCTAAAGTCCACGCGAGGGTAGCGTTCTGCTGCGGGTCAATATCTTGACATGATATGTCACCGCCCTTCTCTTCTGGAATGCTGTGACCAAAAGTACCGTATTGGCCCGAATATAAGACGGTGTTTTTTGCATTGAAATAAGACTGAAAAAAATGTGGGTCGTCTTATATTCGGGGTCTAGACATTATACCCATTCAGGACGCTAGATGGCGCCAGATGTCAATGAAGTGAATGCTGAACTTGACTCCCCAGGCCAAAGTGAACCCCTGCCACAAAGAATAAGAATAAAAATAAAAATAGCGGTAGCACGAAGAAGAAAAATAAAAAATAGCGGTAAGAAAGAAAAGAGAAGAAAATAAAAGAAGAGATAACAGAAAATGGAGAAACGTAGTGACAATCTGGGGAAAAGTGAGTCGAAGATCGGCCAAGTTAACCGGCAGCTGAGGAGAAGTTATGATGTCATTTACATTTCAAAAAACAGAAGCCATTCATTTACGAATGTGATTGCACTTTCGATTTGCATATTTAAATGTTCAGATATTAAGATTTGAACGAGGCAAAATAAGATGCTTTTTCTCTCAAATATATTGTTATAATCATTTGTTTCAGGTGTACTGTAATTATTTTCTGTATAAAAATTAATTTGGTATTCAAAAAGTCTTTTTTTCAAACTTGAGTCTTGAAAAAGAGGGTGTCGTCTTATAATCAGGGCCGTCTTTTATTCGGGCCAATACGGGAAGTGGTTGAGAACATTTCTGTTTCAAAAAGGAGGCACTCGACCAGAAGGAATTGCTTCATTTTCTTTCGATGGATGCGAAAGTGAAACGTAGCACCTTTTAACGTGATGACTTTGTACATTGACATGTGACATTCGTTTTATCCAGGTGTGAAATTTGTCACATTAAGTACAGTAACAGTAATCTTACTCGAGTACAGTTTGTGGCTCCTCGAACGCACGCACGCACGCACGCACGCACGCACGGGATGACCCACTAATCGAAACCGACAACGGCGAGCTGCAGCTGTCACCACTGTGCCAGGAAAAGCCGTCACGCATCCCTGTTAAGTCGGCACTTTTTTGTCACCTGCTGACTCCTAAATACACACACACACACGCGCGCGCACACACACACACGCACACACGCACGCACGAGTTGCTACCGTTGTGTGTTTTGATTGACCTTGGCGCTAGCTGGACAGCGAGTGGTCACCGTGACTTTGCGGATTTCAGATCCTGAAGTCGTCAAGCGCTCAGTCTCCCATCAAGGAGCGAAGTCGCGGCAAGTCGCTCTCGCCGCTCCGCCGCCGGCAGGGCGGCAGCCCGCAGCGACGACTGGGGCGACGCAGGGACAAGTCGTAAGTAGGACACGGCGTCGCGCAAAATCAAACGGCCGCGCGTTGCTGCCCGTGTGTGTGTGTGTGTGTGTGTGCACGAATGTGAACGTCAGCTGTGCGTCGGAGAGGAAACACGAGCCGACTTTGACAACAGCTGCCAGTCAGAGACGACGTGGCGCCACCTCGCGTCACCGTGTGTGTCTGCGTGTGTGTGTGTGTGTGTGTGTGTGTGGTCAGTAATTCGAGAAGTGCAAGGTCTAGAAACATTTGTGTCATAACAACAAGACAACATTTTTTTTTTTAAAAAAGCACACAATGACAGCAATGTGATGTCACAAATTTTCACGGTGAAATTGTCGCCTGCTTGTTCGCGTGCATTCGCGTTGTCGCTGTGATCACGTTTTCAGGAAAACAATTTGTTTCGCACCTTGTCCAGGCCGGCGTGCATGGAGACGAAATCTCACGAGCTGAGCACACTGACCGACGGATACCAGATCCGAATTTGACTTGCGGATCCTTTCCTGGACTTTCCCGGACGTCTTCGCTTCTTGGCCTTCGGCAACCACGTCGACCGTCGCCAATCTCCTTTTCGACTCCGCCCACTTTGCACACAGCCAAAGGCACGTTTTATGCAAAGCGTCCAATCACGGGAAACCTGCCGACGAGCTCATTTTGGCGCCAGGCACAAATCTCCACGGCGACCACGACGGGCGATAATCCATCGCAGAACCACGAAAGAGGAGCTGGTGGATTTCGGATTCATCCCGACAATTCAAACGTCTTCAACTTTCAGAACTGTAATGTTACGTTTTTCACTCGTTATTTTATTTTTTTGTAATTGACGTTTGAGTGTGATGCATTTTTGTTCCAATGATAGGCCGTTAGCACGCACACACACACACACACACACACACACACACACACACACACACACCTACCGGGATGTTTTGTATTTACAGTACATGCATCTAAAGGGGAAAAAAAAGCGTTTGACTGTTTTTCAAGTTGAACGCAAAAAAAAAAAAAAAAAAGCACGTGACCTCCCCCTGGAGTGTGCTTTCCTTTGTAGCTATGGGAAGCCCCCGCCCCCAACCCATCATTGCAACTACAGTATTGTGATGTCATCTGACTGTTACCACGACAATGCATGTCTTCAGCAATCAATAAAATGATTTTGCTTTTTTTGGTGTCAAACCGTCCCTGAAAGCGCTTGAAGGCGGAAAGAGCAAGGGTGGCACACGTTGCCTCGGCAGCACGTCGGCACACCTGATAAATGGGCTTTACTGTCGTCTGTGCGTGTGCGGCGGATTTGCAGAAATAATCCTTCATATTTCAGGGTTGCAGTGCTTGAAAGATCAAGAAGCAGCAGACACCCCATGAGGATTATGACAATGATGACGATGTGTACGTGTGTTCGCATGCGTTGCACGTGCAGTGGGCGAAGCCGATCGGGGCATCCACAGCAAAAACCTGTCGAAAAATTATTTGGCAGGGGCAGGAGTATTATGGTTTCAAATAACCCTTTAAAGGACAGCGGTTATTACAGTGGACAGTGTGTCATGTTGTCAGGTTACACGGTGCATGAAAGGGTCGTCATCTTGGGCTGGGGTTTCAAAGCAGGGTTTGAAATTTCTGAGTTACGGTTTCAAAGTAGGGTTTTAAATGAGGATTAGGGTTTCAAAGTAGGGTTCAGGTTCTAAACAAGAGTTAGGGTTTCAAGGTCGGATTTTAAACCAGGGTTATGGTTCCAATGTCGGTTTAGGATTTTAAACTAAAGTTAGGGTTTCAAAGTCAGTTTTTTTTTTTTTACCCTTTCAGGATCAACCGTTACTACAGTGGACAACTTATCATGTTATCATGTTACAGGTTATTGGTGCATGAAAGGGTTTAGATATGGTTGTGATCCCAAATTAGGGTCTTATATCCAGAGTTATGTTTTATTTAGTAGTGGCTCTTTTGGCCTATACATGGTCGTTTTTTTCAGCAATAAAAACGCCTTACTATACATGGTCGTTTTTTTCAGCAATAAAAAACGCCTTACTATACATGGTCGTTTTTTTCGGCAAAAAACGCCTTACTATACATGGTCGTTTTTTTCGGTTAAAAACGCCTTACTATACATTATCGTTTTTTTCAGCAATAAAAAACGGCTTACTATACATGGTCGTTTTTTTGGGCTAAAAACGCCTTACTATACATGGTCATTTTTTTCATCAAAAAACGCCTTACTATACATGGTCGTTTTTTGGGGCTAAAAACGCCTTACTATACATGGTCGTTTTTTGGGGCTAAAAACGCCTTACTATACATGGTCGTTTTTGGGGCTAAAACGCCTTACTATACATGGTCATTTTTAATCAAAAACGCCTTACTATACATGGTCGTTTTTGGTTAAAAACGCCTTACTATACATGGTCGTTTTTTGGCTAAAAACGCCTTACTATACATGGTCGTTTTTTTCGGCTAAAACGCCTTACTATACATGGTCTTTTTTTTCGGCTAAAAACGCCTTACTATACATGGTCTTTTTTCGGCTAAAACGCCTTACTATACATGGTCGTTTTTTTCGGCTAAAAACGCCTTACTATACATGGTCGTTTTTATCTAAAAACGCCTTACTATACATGGTCGGTTTTTGGCTAAAACGCCTTACTATACATGGTCTTTTTTCATCAAAAACGCCTTACTATACATGGTCTTTTTTCGCCAAAACGCCTTACTATACATGGTCGTTTTTTCATCAAAAACGCCTTACTATACATGGTCGTTTTTGGCTAAAACGCCTTACTATACATGGTCGTTTTTCATCCAAAACGCCTTACTATACATGGTCGTTTTTCGCTAAAACGCCTTACTATACATGGTCGTTTTTATTAAAACGCCTTACTATACATGGTCGTTTTTTCATTAAAAACGCCTTACTATACATGGTCGTTTTTTCATCAAAACGCCTTACTATACATGGTCGTTTTTAGGCTAAAACGCCTTACTATACATGGTCTTTTTTTCGCTAAAAACGCCTTACTATACATGGTCGTTTTTTCGCTAAAACGCCTTACTATACATGGTCGTTTTTGGCTAAAACGCCTTACTATACATGGTCTTTTTTTCATCAAAACGCCTTACTATACATGGTCGTTTTTTCGCCAAAAACGCCTTACTATACATGGTCGTTTTTCATCAAAAACGCCTTACTATACATGGTCGTTTTTGGCTAAAACGCCTTACTATACATGGTCGTTTTTCATCTAAAAACGCCTTACTATACATGGTCGTTTTTAGCTAAAACGCCTTACTATACATGGTCGTTTTTTCGCTAAAACGCCTTACTATACATGGTCGTTTTTATCTAAAACGCCTTACTATACATGGTCGTTTTTGGCTAAAAACGCCTTACTATACATGGTCGTTTTTTCATCAAAAACGCCTTACTATACATGGTCGTTTTTCGCCAAAACGCCTTACTATACATGGTCGTTTTTATCAAAAACGCCTTACTATACATGGTCGTTTTTATCGCTAAAACGCCTTACTATACATGGTCGTTTTTCGCTAAAACGCCTTACTATACATGGTCGTTTTTATTAAAAACGCCTTACTATACATGGTCGTTTTTCATCAAAAACGCCTTACTATACATGGTCGTTTTTTCATCAAAAACGCCTTACTATACATGGTCGTTTTTCATCAAAAACGCCTTACTATACATGGTCGTTTTTGGCTAAAAACGCCTTACTATACATGGTCGTTTTTTCATCAAAACGCCTTACTATACATGGTCGTTTTTTCGCTAAAACGCCTTACTATACATGGTCGTTTTTTCATCAAAAACGCCTTACTATACATGGTCGTTTTTTCGCCAAAACGCCTTACTATACATGGTCGTTTTTTTCATAAAAAAGCCTTACTATACATGGTCGTTTTTCGCTAAAACGCCTTACTATACATGGTCGTTTTTTTCGCTAAAACGCCTTACTATACATGGTCGTTTTTCATCAAAACGCCTTACTATACATGGTCGTTTTTTCGCTAAAACGCCTTACTATACATGGTCGTTTTTCATCTAAAACGCCTTACTATACATGGTCGTTTTTCGCCAAAAACGCCTTACTATACATGGTCGTTTTTTTCATCAAAAACGCCTTACTATACATGGTCGTTTTTTTCGGCTAAAACGCCTTACTATACATGGTCGTTTTTTCGCCAAAAACGCCTTACTATACATGGTCGTTTTTTTCGGCTAAAAACGCCTTACTATACATGGTCGTTTTTTTCGGCTAAAAACGCCTTACTATACATGGTCGTTTTTTTGGCTAAAAACGCCTTACTATACATGGTCGTTTTTCATCAGCTAAAACGCCTTACTATACATGGTCGTTTTTCATCAAAAACGCCTTACTATACATGGTCGTTTTTTCGCTAAAACGCCTTACTATACATGGTCGTTTTTTCATAAAAACGCCTTACTATACATGGTCGTTTTTTCGCTAAAACGCCTTACTATACATGGTCGTTTTTTCGCTAAAAACGCCTTACTATACATGGTCGTTTTTTCGCTAAAAACGCCTTACTATACATGGTCGTTTTTTCGCTAAAACGCCTTACTATACATGGTCTTTTTTCGCTAAAAACGCCTTACTATACATGGTCGTTTTTGGCTAAAACGCCTTACTATACATGGTCGTTTTTCGCTAAAAACGCCTTACTATACATGGTCGTTTTTCGGCTAAAACGCCTTACTATACATGGTCGTTTTTGCTAAAACGCCTTACTATACATGGTCGTTTTTCAGCTAAAACGCCTTACTATACATGGTCGTTTTTGGCTAAAACGCCTTACTATACATGGTCGTTTTTGGCTAAAAACGCCTTACTATACATGGTCGTTTTTTGGCTAAAAACGCCTTACTATACATGGTCGTTTTTGGCTAAAAACGCCTTACTATACATGGTCGTTTTTGGCTAAAAACGCCTTACTATACATGGTCGTTTTTTTAAAAACGCCTTACTATACATGGTCGTTTTTTTCTAAAAACGCCTTACTATACATGGTCGTTTTTATTAAAACGCCTTACTATACATGGTCGTTTTTTCGCTAAAACGCCTTACTATACATGGTCGTTTTTTCGCTAAAACGCCTTACTATACATGGTCGTTTTTTCAAAAAACGCCTTACTATACATGGTCGTTTTTTTCTAAAAACGCCTTACTATACATGGTCGTTTTTTCGCTAAAAACGCCTTACTATACATGGTCGTTTTTATTAAAACGCCTTACTATACATGGTCGTTTTTAGGCTAAAACGCCTTACTATACATGGTCGTTTTTTGCTAAAACGCCTTACTATACATGGTCGTTTTTATAAAACGCCTTACTATACATGGTCGTTTTTTCGCTAAAACGCCTTACTATACATGGTCGTTTTTCGCTAAAACGCCTTACTATACATGGTCGTTTTTGGCTAAAACGCCTTACTATACATGGTCGTTTTTTCGCTAAAAACGCCTTACTATACATGGTCGTTTTTTCGCTAAAACGCCTTACTATACATGGTCGTTTTTTTTACGCTAAAACGCCTTACTATACATGGTCGTTTTTTCGCTAAAACGCCTTACTATACATGGTCGTTTTTTCGCTAAAAACGCCTTACTATACATGGTCGTTTTTTTCGCTAAAACGCCTTACTATACATGGTCGTTTTTTCGCTAAAAACGCCTTACTATACATGGTCGTTTTTTCGCTAAAAACGCCTTACTATACATGGTCGTTTTTTCGCTAAAAACGCCTTACTATACATGGTCGTTTTTTCGCTAAAAACGCCTTACTATACATGGTCGTTTTTTTTCGCTAAAAACGCCTTACTATACATGGTCGTTTTTTCGCTAAAACGCCTTACTATACATGGTCGTTTTTTCGCTAAAACGCCTTACTATACATGGTCGTTTTTTCGCTAAAAACGCCTTACTATACATGGTCGTTTTTTTAAAACGCCTTACTATACATGGTCGTTTTTCGCTAAAAACGCCTTACTATACATGGTCGTTTTTTAAAACGCCTTACGCTAAAAACGCCTTACTATACATGGTCGTTTTTTCGCTAAAAACGCCTTACTATACATGGTCGTTTTTTCGCTAAAAACGCCTTACTATACATGGTCGTTTTTTCGCTAAAAACGCCTTACTATACATGGTCGTTTTTTCGGCTAAAACGCCTTACTATACATGGTCGTTTTTTCGCAAAAACGCCTTACTATACATGGTCGTTTTTTTCGCTAAAAACGCCTTACTATACATGGTCGTTTTTTCTAAAAACGCCTTACTATACATGGTCGTTTTTTCGCAAAAACGCCTTACTATACATGGTCGTTTTTTCGCTAAAACGCCTTACTATACATGGTCGTTTTTTCGCTAAAACGCCTTACTATACATGGTCGTTTTTTCGCTAAAACGCCTTACTATACATGGTCGTTTTTTCGCTAAAAACGCCTTACTATACATGGTCGTTTTTTCGCTAAAAACGCCTTACTATACATGGTCGTTTTTTCATCAAAAACGCCTTACTATACATGGTCGTTTTTTCGCTAAAACGCCTTACTATACATGGTCGTTTTTCATCAAAAACGCCTTACTATACATGGTCGTTTTTTCGCTAAAACGCCTTACTATACATGGTCGTTTTTTCATCAAAACGCCTTACTATACATGGTCGTTTTTTCGCTAAAACGCCTTACTATACATGGTCGTTTTTCATCAAAAACGCCTTACTATACATGGTCGTTTTTTCATCAAAACGCCTTACTATACATGGTCGTTTTTTCATCAAAAACGCCTTACTATACATGGTCGTTTTTCATCAAAAACGCCTTACTATACATGGTCGTTTTTCATCAAAAACGCCTTACTATACATGGTCGTTTTTTCATCTAAAACGCCTTACTATACATGGTCGTTTTTTCATCAAAAACGCCTTACTATACATGGTCGTTTTTTCATCTAAAACGCCTTACTATACATGGTCGTTTTTCATCAAAACGCCTTACTATACATGGTCGTTTTTTCATCAAAAACGCCTTACTATACATGGTCGTTTTTCATAAAAACGCCTTACTATACATGGTCGTTTTTCATCAAAAACGCCTTACTATACATGGTCGTTTTTATAAAAACGCCTTACTATACATGGTCGTTTTTTCATCAAAAACGCCTTACTATACATGGTCGTTTTTTCGCAAAAACGCCTTACTATACATGGTCGTTTTTTCATCAAAAACGCCTTACTATACATGGTCGTTTTTTTCGCTAAAAACGCCTTACTATACATGGTCGTTTTTTCGCTAAAACGCCTTACTATACATGGTCGTTTTTTTCGCTAAAACGCCTTACTATACATGGTCGTTTTTTCGCTAAAAACGCCTTACTATACATGGTCGTTTTTTCGCTAAAAACGCCTTACTATACATGGTCGTTTTTTTAAAAACGCCTTACTATACATGGTCGTTTTTTCGCTAAAAACGCCTTACTATACATGGTCGTTTTTTTAAAACGCCTTACTATACATGGTCGTTTTTGGCTAAAACGCCTTACTATACATGGTCGTTTTTTCGCTAAAACGCCTTACTATACATGGTCGTTTTTTTGGCTAAAACGCCTTACTATACATGGTCGTTTTTTTCGCTAAAACGCCTTACTATACATGGTCGTTTTTTCGCTAAAACGCCTTACTATACATGGTCGTTTTTTCGCTAAAACGCCTTACTATACATGGTCGTTTTTTCGGCTAAAACGCCTTACTATACATGGTCGTTTTTTCGCTAAAACGCCTTACTATACATGGTCGTTTTTTCGCTAAAACGCCTTACTATACATGGTCGTTTTTTCGCTAAAACGCCTTACTATACATGGTCGTTTTTTCGCTAAAACGCCTTACTATACATGGTCTTTTTTTCGCTAAAACGCCTTACTATACATGGTCTTTTTTTTCGCTAAAACGCCTTACTATACATGGTCTTTTTTTCGCTAAAAACGCCTTACTATACATGGTCTTTTTTTCGCTAAAACGCCTTACTATACATGGTCTTTTTTCGCTAAAAACGCCTTACTATACATGGTCGTTTTTTCGCTAAAAACGCCTTACTATACATGGTCTTTTTTTCGCTAAAACGCCTTACTATACATGGTCGTTTTTTTCGCTAAAAACGCCTTACTATACATGGTCGTTTTTTCGCTAAAACGCCTTACTATACATGGTCGTTTTTTTAAAAACGCCTTACTATACATGGTCGTTTTTTCGCTAAAACGCCTTACTATACATGGTCGTTTTTTCGCTAAAAACGCCTTACTATACATGGTCGTTTTTTCGCTAAAAACGCCTTACTATACATGGTCGTTTTTTCGCTAAAACGCCTTACTATACATGGTCGTTTTTTCGCTAAAAACGCCTTACTATACATGGTCGTTTTTTCGCTAAAACGCCTTACTATACATGGTCGTTTTTTTAAAACGCTTAAAATGGTCGTTTTTCGCTAAAACGCCTTACTATACATGGTCGTTTTTTCGCTAAAAACGCCTTACTATACATGGTCGTTTTTTCGCTAAAAACGCCTTACTATACATGGTCGTTTTTTTCGCTAAAAACGCCTTACTATACATGGTCGTTTTTTCGCTAAAAACGCCTTACTATACATGGTCGTTTTTTCGCTAAAAACGCCTTACTATACATGGTCGTTTTTTCGCTAAAACGCCTTACTATACATGGTCGTTTTTTTAAAAACGCCTTACTATACATGGTCGTTTTTTCGCTAAAACGCCTTACTATACATGGTCGTTTTTTCGCTAAAAACGCCTTACTATACATGGTCGTTTTTTCGCTAAAAACGCCTTACTATACATGGTCGTTTTTTCGCTAAAAACGCCTTACTATACATGGTCGTTTTTATCAAAAACGCCTTACTATACATGGTCGTTTTTTCGCTAAAAACGCCTTACTATACATGGTCGTTTTTTCGCTAAAAACGCCTTACTATACATGGTCGTTTTTTCGCTAAAAACGCCTTACTATACATGGTCGTTTTTTCGCTAAAACGCCTTACTATACATGGTCGTTTTTTTCGCTAAAAACGCCTTACTATACATGGTCGTTTTTTCGCTAAAAACGCCTTACTATACATGGTCGTTTTTTCGCTAAAACGCCTTACTATACATGGTCGTTTTTTCGCTAAAAACGCCTTACTATACATGGTCGTTTTTTCGCTAAAACGCCTTACTATACATGGTCGTTTTTTCGCTAAAAACGCCTTACTATACATGGTCGTTTTTTCGCTAAAACGCCTTACTATACATGGTCGTTTTTTCGCTAAAAACGCCTTACTATACATGGTCGTTTTTTCGCTAAAACGCCTTACTATACATGGTCGTTTTTTCGCTAAAACGCCTTACTATACATGGTCGTTTTTTCGCTAAAAACGCCTTACTATACATGGTCGTTTTTTCGCTAAAAACGCCTTACTATACATGGTCGTTTTTTCGCTAAAACGCCTTACTATACATGGTCGTTTTTTCGCTAAAAACGCCTTACTATACATGGTCGTTTTTTCGCTAAAACGCCTTACTATACATGGTCGTTTTTTCGCTAAAACGCCTTACTATACATGGTCGTTTTTCGGCTAAAACGCCTTACTATACATGGTCGTTTTTTCGCTAAAACGCCTTACTATACATGGTCGTTTTTTCGGCTAAAACGCCTTACTATACATGGTCGTTTTTTTAAAAACGCCTTACTATACATGGTCGTTTTTTCGCTAAAACGCCTTACTATACATGGTCGTTTTTTCGCTAAAACGCCTTACTATACATGGTCGTTTTTTCGGCTAAAAACGCCTTACTATACATGGTCGTTTTTTCGCTAAAACGCCTTACTATACATGGTCGTTTTTTCGCTAAAACGCCTTACTATACATGGTCGTTTTTCGCTAAAAACGCCTTACTATACATGGTCGTTTTTGGCTAAAAACGCCTTACTATACATGGTCGTTTTTTCGCTAAAAACGCCTTACTATACATGGTCGTTTTTTTCGCTAAAAACGCCTTACTATACATGGTCGTTTTTTAAAACGCTAAAAACGCCTTACTATACATGGTCGTTTTTCGCTAAAAACGCCTTACTATACATGGTCGTTTTTCGCTAAAAACGCCTTACTATACATGGTCGTTTTTTCGCTAAAAACGCCTTACTATACATGGTCGTTTTTCGCTAAAAACGCCTTACTATACATGGTCGTTTTTCGCTAAAAACGCCTTACTATACATGGTCGTTTTTCGCTAAAAACGCCTTACTATACATGGTCGTTTTTTTCATCGGGTAAAAACGCCTTACTATACATGGTCGTTTTTTTCGCTAAAAACGCCTTACTATACATGGTCGTTTTTTTCGCTAAAAACGCCTTACTATACATGGTCGTTTTTTTTAAAAACGCCTTACTATACATGGTCGTTTTTCGCTAAAAACGCCTTACTATACATGGTCGTTTTTTTCGCTAAAAACGCCTTACTATACATGGTCGTTTTTAGGCTAAAAACGCCTTACTATACATGGTCGTTTTTCGCTAAAAACGCCTTACTATACATGGTCGTTTTTTCGCTAAAAACGCCTTACTATACATGGTCGTTTTTTCGGCTAAAACGCCTTACTATACATGGTCGTTTTTTCGCTAAAAACGCCTTACTATACATGGTCGTTTTTCGCTAAAACGCCTTACTATACATGGTCGTTTTTTTCGCTAAAAACGCCTTACTATACATGGTCGTTTTTTCGCTAAAAACGCCTTACTATACATGGTCGTTTTTTCGCTAAAAACGCCTTACTATACATGGTCGTTTTTTCGCTAAAAACGCCTTACTATACATGGTCGTTTTTTTCGCTAAAACGCCTTACTATACATGGTCGTTTTTTCGCTAAAAACGCCTTACTATACATGGTCGTTTTTTCGCTAAAACGCCTTACTATACATGGTCGTTTTTTCGCTAAAAACGCCTTACTATACATGGTCGTTTTTTCGCTAAAAACGCCTTACTATACATGGTCGTTTTTTTTAAAAACGCCTTACTATACATGGTCGTTTTTTCGCTAAAACGCCTTACTATACATGGTCGTTTTTCGGCTAAAAACGCCTTACTATACATGGTCGTTTTTTCGCTAAAACGCCTTACTATACATGGTCGTTTTTTTCGCTAAAAACGCCTTACTATACATGGTCGTTTTTTCGCTAAAACGCCTTACTATACATGGTCGTTTTTTCGCTAAAAACGCCTTACTATACATGGTCGTTTTTTCAAAAACGCCTTACTATACATGGTCGTTTTTTTCGCTAAAAACGCCTTACTATACATGGTCTTTTTTCGCTAAAAACGCCTTACTATACATGGTCGTTTTTTCGCTAAAAACGCCTTACTATACATGGTCGTTTTTCGCTAAAACGCCTTACTATACATGGTCGTTTTTTCGCTAAAACGCCTTACTATACATGGTCTTTTTTTCTAAAAACGCCTTACTATACATGGTCGTTTTTTTCGCTAAAACGCCTTACTATACATGGTCGTTTTTCGCTAAAAACGCCTTACTATACATGGTCGTTTTTTCGCTAAAAACGCCTTACTATACATGGTCGTTTTTTCATCAAAAACGCCTTACTATACATGGTCGTTTTTTCGCTAAAAACGCCTTACTATACATGGTCTTTTTTTCGCTAAAAACGCCTTACTATACATGGTCGTTTTTTCGCTAAAACGCCTTACTATACATGGTCGTTTTTTCGCTAAAACGCCTTACTATACATGGTCGTTTTTTCGCTAAAACGCCTTACTATACATGGTCTTTTTTTCGCTAAAAACGCCTTACTATACATGGTCGTTTTTTATCTAAAACGCCTTACTATACATGGTCGTTTTTTCGCTAAAAACGCCTTACTATACATGGTCGTTTTTTCGGCTAAAACGCCTTACTATACATGGTCGTTTTTTTACTAAAAACGCCTTACTATACATGGTCGTTTTTGGCTAAAACGCCTTACTATACATGGTCTTTTTTTCGCTAAAAACGCCTTACTATACATGGTCGTTTTTTCGCTAAAACGCCTTACTATACATGGTCGTTTTTTCGCTAAAAACGCCTTACTATACATGGTCGTTTTTCGCTAAAAACGCCTTACTATACATGGTCTTTTTTTCGCTAAAAACGCCTTACTATACATGGTCGTTTTTTCGCTAAAAACGCCTTACTATACATGGTCGTTTTTTCGCTAAAACGCCTTACTATACATGGTCGTTTTTTTAAAACGCCTTACTATACATGGTCGTTTTTCGCTTAAAACGCCTTACTATACATGGTCGTTTTTTCGCTAAAACGCCTTACTATACATGGTCGTTTTTTCGCTAAAACGCCTTACTATACATGGTCGTTTTTTCGCTAAAAACGCCTTACTATACATGGTCGTTTTTAGGTTAAAACGCCTTACTATACATGGTCGTTTTTTCGCTAAAACGCCTTACTATACATGGTCGTTTTTTTCGCTAAAAACGCCTTACTATACATGGTCGTTTTTTTCGCTAAAACGCCTTACTATACATGGTCGTTTTTCGCCTAAAACGCCTTACTATACATGGTCGTTTTTTCGCTAAAACGCCTTACTATACATGGTCGTTTTTTCGCTAAAACGCCTTACTATACATGGTCGTTTTTCGCTAAAACGCCTTACTATACATGGTCGTTTTTTTAAAACGCCTTACTATACATGGTCGTTTTTTCGCTAAAACGCCTTACTATACATGGTCGTTTTTTTCGCTAAAAACGCCTTACTATACATGGTCGTTTTTCGGCTAAAAACGCCTTACTATACATGGTCGTTTTTTCGCTAAAACGCCTTACTATACATGGTCGTTTTTTCGCTAAAACGCCTTACTATACATGGTCGTTTTTTCGCTAAAAACGCCTTACTATACATGCTAAAAAAAACGCCTTACTATACATGGTCGTTTTTTCGCTTAAAACGCCTTACTATACATGGTCGTTTTTCGCTAAAACGCCTTACTATACATGGTCGTTTTTTGGCTAAAAACGCCTTACTATACATGGTCGTTTTTTCGCTAAAAACGCCTTACTATACATGGTCGTTTTTTTAACTAAAACGCCTTACTATACATGGTCGTTTTTTCGCTAAAAACGCCTTACTATACATGGTCGTTTTTTCGCTAAAAACGCCTTACTATACATGGTCGTTTTTCGGTTAAAACGCCTTACTATACATGGTCGTTTTTTCGCTAAAAACGCCTTACTATACATGGTCGTTTTTTTCGCTAAAAACGCCTTACTATACATGGTCGTTTTTTCGCTAAAAACGCCTTACTATACATGGTCGTTTTTTCGCTAAAACGCCTTACTATACATGGTCGTTTTTTCGTTAAAAACGCCTTACTATACATGGTCGTTTTTTATTAAAAACGCCTTACTATACATGGTCGTTTTTTCGCTAAAACGCCTTACTATACATGGTCTTTTTTCGCTAAAAACGCCTTACTATACATGGTCGTTTTTCGCCAAAACGCCTTACTATACATGGTCGTTTTTTTTAAAAACGCCTTACTATACATGGTCGTTTTTCGGTTAAAAACGCCTTACTATACATGGTCGTTTTTTCGCTAAAACGCCTTACTATACATGGTCGTTTTTTTCGCTAAAAACGCCTTACTATACATGGTCGTTTTTTCGCTAAAACGCCTTACTATACATGGTCGTTTTTTTTAAAACGCCTTACTATACATGGTCGTTTTTCGGTTAAAACGCCTTACTATACATGGTCGTTTTTATTAAAAACGCCTTACTATACATGGTCGTTTTTTCGCCAAAACGCCTTACTATACATGGTCGTTTTTTTAAGCTAAAACGCCTTACTATACATGGTCGTTTTTATTAAAACGCCTTACTATACATGGTCGTTTTTAAAAACGCCTTACTATACATGGTCGTTTTTTTCGCTAAAACGCCTTACTATACATGGTCGTTTTTTTTAAAACGCCTTACTATACATGGTCGTTTTTTCGCAAAACGCCTTACTATACATGGTCGTTTTTCGCTAAAAACGCCTTACTATACATGGTCGTTTTTCGCTAAAAACGCCTTACTATACATGGTCGTTTTTTCGCTAAAACGCCTTACTATACATGGTCGTTTTTTTCGCTAAAACGCCTTACTATACATGGTCGTTTTTTTAAAACGCCTTACTATACATGGTCGTTTTTTCGCTAAAAACGCCTTACTATACATGGTCGTTTTTTCGCTAAAAACGCCTTACTATACATGGTCGTTTTTTCGGTTAAAACGCCTTACTATACATGGTCGTTTTTCGCTAAAACGCCTTACTATACATGGTCGTTTTTTTTCGCTTAAAACGCCTTACTATACATGGTCGTTTTTTCGCTAAAAACGCCTTACTATACATGGTCGTTTTTTTAAAAACGCCTTACTATACATGGTCGTTTTTTCGCTAAAACGCCTTACTATACATGGTCGTTTTTTTCGCTAAAACGCCTTACTATACATGGTCGTTTTTTTCGCTAAAACGCCTTACTATACATGGTCGTTTTTTCGCTAAAAACGCCTTACTATACATGGTCGTTTTTCGGCTAAAAACGCCTTACTATACATGGTCGTTTTTTTTTGGCTAAAAACGCCTTACTATACATGGTCGTTTTTTCGCTAAAACGCCTTACTATACATGGTCGTTTTTTTCGCTAAAACGCCTTACTATACATGGTCGTTTTTTCGCTAAAACGCCTTACTATACATGGTCGTTTTTTCGTTAAAAACGCCTTACTATACATGGTCGTTTTTTCGGCTAAAAACGCCTTACTATACATGGTCGTTTTTTCGGCTAAAACGCCTTACTATACATGGTCGTTTTTTCGGTTAAAAACGCCTTACTATACATGGTCGTTTTTTCGGTTAAAAACGCCTTACTATACATGGTCTTTTTTTCGCTAAAACGCCTTACTATACATGGTCGTTTTTTCGCTAAAACGCCTTACTATACATGGTCGTTTTTTCGCTAAAAACGCCTTACTATACATGGTCGTTTTTCGCTTAAAACGCCTTACTATACATGGTCGTTTTTCGCTAAAACGCCTTACTATACATGGTCGTTTTTCGCTAAAACGCCTTACTATACATGGTCGTTTTTTTGGCTAAAACGCCTTACTATACATGGTCGTTTTTTGGCTAAAAACGCCTTACTATACATGGTCGTTTTTCGCTAAAAACGCCTTACTATACATGGTCGTTTTTCGGCTAAAACGCCTTACTATACATGGTCGTTTTTCGGCTAAAAACGCCTTACTATACATGGTCGTTTTTTCGCTAAAAACGCCTTACTATACATGGTCTTTTTTTCGCCAACGCGCCTTACTATACATGGTCGTTTTTCGGCTAAAAACGCCTTACTATACATGGTCGTTTTTTCGTTAAAAACGCCTTACTATACATGGTCTTTTTTTCGCTTAAAACGCCTTACTATACATGGTCGTTTTTGGTTAAAACGCCTTACTATACATGGTCGTTTTTTCGCTAAAACGCCTTACTATACATGGTCGTTTTTTCGCTAAAAACGCCTTACTATACATGGTCGTTTTTCGGTTAAAACGCCTTACTATACATGGTCGTTTTTTCGCTAAAACGCCTTACTATACATGGTCGTTTTTTCGTTAAAACGCCTTACTATACATGGTCGTTTTTTCGCCAAAACGCCTTACTATACATGGTCTTTTTTCGGCTAAAAACGCCTTACTATACATGGTCGTTTTTCGGTTAAAACGCCTTTACTATACATGGTCGTTTTTCGCTAAAACGCCTTACTATACATGGTCGTTTTATCGTTAAAAACGCCTTACTATACATGGTCGTTTTTCGCTAAAAACGCCTTACTATACATGGTCGTTTTTTCGCTAAAAACGCCTTACTATACATGGTCGTTTTTTCGCTAAAAACGCCTTACTATACATGGTCGTTTTTTTCGCTAAAAACGCCTTACTATACATGGTCGTTTTTCGGTTAAAAACGCCTTACTATACATGGTCGTTTTTTCGTTAAAAACGCCTTACTATACATGGTCGTTTTCGCTAAACGCCTTACTATACATGGTCGTTTTTTCGCTTAAACGCCTTACTATACATGTCGTTTTTTCGCTAAAAACGCCTTACTTATACATGGTCGTTTTTTCGCTAAACGCCTTACTATACATGGGTCGTTTTTCGCTAAAAACGCCTTACTATACATGGTCGTTTTCGCTAAAACGCCTTACTATACATGGTCGTTTTTTCGCTAAAACGCCTTACTATACATGGTCGTTTTTCGCTAAAAACGCCTTACTATACATGGTCGTTTTTTCGCTAAAACGCCTTACTATACATGGTCGTTTTTCGCTAAAAACGCCTTACTATACATGGTCGTTTTTAAAAACGCCTTACTATACATGGTCGTTTTTTCGCTAAAACGCCTTACTATACATGGTCGTTTTTTCGCTAAAAACGCCTTACTATACATGGTCGTTTTTTCGCTAAAACGCCTTACTATACATGGTCGTTTTTCGCTAAAAACGCCTTACTATACATGGTCGTTTTTCGCTAAAACGCCTTACTATACATGGTCGTTTTTTTTCGCTAAAACGCCTTACTATACATGGTCGTTTTTTCGCTAAAAACGCCTTACTATACATGGTCGTTTTTTTCGCTAAAACGCCTTACTATACATGGTCGTTTTTTCGCTAAAAACGCCTTACTATACATGGTCGTTTTTCGCGCTAAAACGCCTTACTATACATGGTCGTTTTTTCGCTAAAACGCCTTACTATACATGGTCGTTTTTTTTTCGCTAAAAACGCCTTACTATACATGGTCGTTTTTTTCTAAAAACGCCTTACTATACATGGTCGTTTTTTTCGCTAAAACGCCTTACTATACATGGTCGTTTTTTCGCTAAAAACGCCTTACTATACATGGTCGTTTTTCGCTAAAACGCCTTACTATACATGGTCGTTTTTTCGCTAAAAACGCCTTACTATACATGGTCGTTTTTCGCTAAAACGCCTTACTATACATGGTCGTTTTTTCGCTAAAAACGCCTTACTATACATGGTCGTTTTTTCGCTAAAAACGCCTTACTATACATGGTCGTTTTTCGCTAAAACGCCTTACTATACATGGTCGTTTTTTCGCTAAAACGCCTTACTATACATGGTCGTTTTTTCGCTAAAACGCCTTACTATACATGGTCGTTTTTTCGCTAAAACGCCTTACTATACATGGTCGTTTTTTTCGCTAAAACGCCTTACTATACATGGTCGTTTTTTCGCTAAAAACGCCTTACTATACATGGTCGTTTTTTCGCTAAAAACGCCTTACTATACATGGTCGTTTTTTCGCTAAAACGCCTTACTATACATGGTCGTTTTTTCGCTAAAAACGCCTTACTATACATGGTCGTTTTTCGCTAAAACGCCTTACTATACATGGTCGTTTTTTTCGCTAAAACGCCTTACTATACATGGTCGTTTTTTCGCTAAAAACGCCTTACTATACATGGTCGTTTTTCGCTAAAAACGCCTTACTATACATGGTCGTTTTTTCGCTAAAACGCCTTACTATACATGGTCGTTTTTTCGCTAAAACGCCTTACTATACATGGTCGTTTTTCGCTAAAACGCCTTACTATACATGGTCGTTTTTTCGCTAAAAACGCCTTACTATACATGGTCGTTTTTTCGCTAAAACGCCTTACTATACATGGTCGTTTTTTCGCTAAAACGCCTTACTATACATGGTCGTTTTTTCGGCTAAAAGCGCCTTACTATACATGGTCGTTTTTTCGCTAAAAACGCCTTACTATACATGGTCGTTTTTTCGCTAAAAACGCCTTACTATACATGGTCGTTTTTTTTCGCTAAAACGCCTTACTATACATGGTCGTTTTTTCGCTAAAAACGCCTTACTATACATGGTCGTTTTTTCGCTAAAACGCCTTACTATACATGGTCGTTTTTTCGCTAAAACGCCTTACTATACATGGTCGTTTTTTCGCTAAAACGCCTTACTATACATGGTCGTTTTTTCGCTAAAACGCCTTACTATACATGGTCGTTTTTCGCTAAAACGCCTTACTATACATGGTCGTTTTTTCGCTAAAACGCCTTACTATACATGGTCGTTTTTTCGCTAAAAACGCCTTACTATACATGGTCGTTTTTCGGCTAAAACGCCTTACTATACATGGTCGTTTTTTCGCTAAAAACGCCTTACTATACATGGTCGTTTTTTTAAAAACGCCTTACTATACATGGTCGTTTTTCGCTTAAAACGCCTTACTATACATGGTCGTTTTTCGCTAAAACGCCTTACTATACATGGTCGTTTTTTCGCTAAAAACGCCTTACTATACATGGTCGTTTTTTCGCTAAAACGCCTTACTATACATGGTCGTTTTTTCGCTAAAAACGCCTTACTATACATGGTCGTTTTTTTCGCTAAAACGCCTTACTATACATGGTCGTTTTTTCGCTAAAAACGCCTTACTATACATGGTCGTTTTTTCGCTAAAAACGCCTTACTATACATGGTCGTTTTTCGCTAAAAACGCCTTACTATACATGGTCGTTTTTTCGCTAAAAACGCCTTACTATACATGGTCGTTTTTTTCGCTAAAAACGCCTTACTATACATGGTCGTTTTTTCGCTAAAAACGCCTTACTATACATGGTCGTTTTTTCGCTAAAAACGCCTTACTATACATGGTCGTTTTTTCGCTAAAACGCCTTACTATACATGGTCGTTTTTTTTCGCTAAAACGCCTTACTATACATGGTCGTTTTTTTCGCTAAAACGCCTTACTATACATGGTCGTTTTTTCGCTAAAACGCCTTACTATACATGGTCGTTTTTCGCTAAAAACGCCTTACTATACATGGTCGTTTTTTCGCTAAAAACGCCTTACTATACATGGTCGTTTTTCGCTAAAAACGCCTTACTATACATGGTCGTTTTTCGCTAAAAACGCCTTACTATACATGGTCGTTTTTTCGCTAAAACGCCTTACTATACATGGTCGTTTTTTCGCTAAAACGCCTTACTATACATGGTCGTTTTTCGCTAAAACGCCTTACTATACATGGTCGTTTTTTTTCGCTAAAACGCCTTACTATACATGGTCGTTTTTCGCTAAAAACGCCTTACTATACATGGTCGTTTTTTTCTTACTATAAACGCCTTACTATACATGGTCGTTTTTTCAAAAACGCCTTACTATACATGGTCGTTTTTTCGCTAAAACGCCTTACTATACATGGTCGTTTTTTCGCTAAAAACGCCTTACTATACATGGTCGTTTTTTCGCTAAAACGCCTTACTATACATGGTCGTTTTTTCGCTAAAACGCCTTACTATACATGGTCGTTTTTCGCTAAAAACGCCTTACTATACATGGTCGTTTTTTTTCTAAAACGCCTTACTATACATGGTCGTTTTTTTCGCTAAAACGCCTTACTATACATGGTCGTTTTTTCGCTAAAACGCCTTACTATACATGGTCTTTTTTTTTCGCTAAAACGCCTTACTATACATGGTCGTTTTTTCGCTAAAACGCCTTACTATACATGGTCGTTTTTCGCTAAAAACGCCTTACTATACATGGTCGTTTTTTCGCTAAAAACGCCTTACTATACATGGTCGTTTTTTCGCTAAAACGCCTTACTATACATGGTCGTTTTTCGCTAAAAACGCCTTACTATACATGGTCGTTTTTCGCTAAAAACGCCTTACTATACATGGTCGTTTTTTCGCTAAAAACGCCTTACTATACATGGTCGTTTTTCGCTAAAAACGCCTTACTATACATGGTCGTTTTTTCGCTAAAACGCCTTACTATACATGGTCGTTTTTTCGCTAAAAACGCCTTACTATACATGGTCGTTTTTTCGCTAAAACGCCTTACTATACATGGTCGTTTTTTCGCAAAAACGCCTTACTATACATGGTCGTTTTTTTCGCTAAAAACGCCTTACTATACATGGTCGTTTTTTCGCTAAAACGCCTTACTATACATGGTCGTTTTTCGCTAAAAACGCCTTACTATACATGGTCGTTTTTTCGCTAAAACGCCTTACTATACATGGTCGTTTTTCGCTAAAAACGCCTTACTATACATGGTCGTTTTTTCGCTAAAAACGCCTTACTATACATGGTCGTTTTTCGCTAAAAACGCCTTACTATACATGGTCGTTTTTTCGCTAAAAACGCCTTACTATACATGGTCGTTTTTTCGCTAAAAACGCCTTACTATACATGGTCGTTTTTTTCGCTAAAACGCCTTACTATACATGGTCGTTTTTTCGCTAAAACGCCTTACTATACATGGTCGTTTTTTCGCTAAAAACGCCTTACTATACATGGTCGTTTTTTTCGCTAAAACGCCTTACTATACATGGTCGTTTTTTCGCTAAAAACGCCTTACTATACATGGTCGTTTTTTCGCTAAAACGCCTTACTATACATGGTCGTTTTTCGCTAAAAACGCCTTACTATACATGGTCGTTTTTCGCTAAAACGCCTTACTATACATGGTCGTTTTTTCGCTAAAACGCCTTACTATACATGGTCGTTTTTCGCTAAAACGCCTTACTATACATGGTCGTTTTTTCGCTAAAAACGCCTTACTATACATGGTCGTTTTTTCGCTAAAACGCCTTACTATACATGGTCGTTTTTTCGCTAAAAACGCCTTACTATACATGGTCGTTTTTCGCTAAAAACGCCTTACTTACATATACATGGTCGTTTTTTCGCTAAAACGCCTTACTATACATGGTCGTTTTTGGCTAAAAACGCCTTACTATACATGGTCGTTTTTTCGCTAAAACGCCTTACTATACATGGTCGTTTTTCGCTAAAACGCCTTACTATACATGGTCGTTTTTCGCTAAAAACGCCTTACTATACATGGTCGTTTTTTTCGCTAAAACGCCTTACTATACATGGTCGTTTTTTCGCTAAAACGCCTTACTATACATGGTCGTTTTTTCGCTAAAAACGCCTTACTATACATGGTCGTTTTTCGCTAAAACGCCTTACTATACATGGTCGTTTTTTCGCTAAAAACGCCTTACTATACATGGTCGTTTTTTTCGCTAAAACGCCTTACTATACATGGTCGTTTTTTCGCTAAAAACGCCTTACTATACATGGTCGTTTTTTCGCTAAAAACGCCTTACTATACATGGTCGTTTTTTCGCTAAAACGCCTTACTATACATGGTCGTTTTTTCGCTAAAACGCCTTACTATACATGGTCGTTTTTTCGCTAAAAACGCCTTACTATACATGGTCGTTTTTTAAAAAACGCCTTACTATACATGGTCGTTTTTCAGCTAAAAACGCCTTACTATACATGGTCGTTTTTCGCTAAAAACGCCTTACTATACATGGTCGTTTTTTCGCTAAAAACGCCTTACTATACATGGTCGTTTTTTCGCTAAAAACGCCTTACTATACATGGTCGTTTTTCGCTAAAAACGCCTTACTATACATGGTCGTTTTTTTAAAACGCCTTACTATACATGGTCGTTTTTTCGCTAAAACGCCTTACTATACATGGTCGTTTTTTCGCTAAAACGCCTTACTATACATGGTCGTTTTTTTAAAACGCCTTACTATACATGGTCGTTTTTTCGCTAAAACGCCTTACTATACATGGTCGTTTTTTTTCGCTAAAAACGCCTTACTATACATGGTCGTTTTTTCGCTAAAACGCCTTACTATACATGGTCGTTTTTTCGCTAAAACGCCTTACTATACATGGTCGTTTTTTCGCTAAAACGCCTTACTATACATGGTCGTTTTTTCGCTAAAACGCCTTACTATACATGGTCGTTTTTCGCTAAAAACGCCTTACTATACATGGTCGTTTTTTTCGCTAAAAACGCCTTACTATACATGGTCGTTTTTTCGCTAAAAACGCCTTACTATACATGGTCGTTTTTCGCTAAAACGCCTTACTATACATGGTCGTTTTTTCGCTAAAACGCCTTACTATACATGGTCGTTTTTTCGCTTAAAACGCCTTACTATACATGGTCGTTTTTTAAAAACGCCTTACTATACATGGTCGTTTTTCGCTAAAACGCCTTACTATACATGGTCGTTTTTTCGCTAAAACGCCTTACTATACATGGTCGTTTTTTCGCTAAAACGCCTTACTATACATGGTCGTTTTTTCGCTAAAACGCCTTACTATACATGGTCGTTTTTTCGCTAAAACGCCTTACTATACATGGTCGTTTTTCGCTAAAAACGCCTTACTATACATGGTCGTTTTTTCGCTAAAAACGCCTTACTATACATGGTCGTTTTTCGCTAAAACGCCTTACTATACATGGTCGTTTTTCGCTAAAACGCCTTACTATACATGGTCTTTTTTTCGCTAAAACGCCTTACTATACATGGTCGTTTTTTCATCAAAAACGCCTTACTATACATGGTCGTTTTTTTAAAACGCCTTACTATACATGGTCGTTTTTTTAAAACGCTAAAACGCCTTACTATACATGGTCGTTTTTTCGCTAAAAACGCCTTACTATACATGGTCGTTTTTCGCTAAAACGCCTTACTATACATGGTCGTTTTTTCGCTAAAACGCCTTACTATACATGGTCGTTTTTCGCTAAAACGCCTTACTATACATGGTCGTTTTTCGCTAAAACGCCTTACTATACATGGTCGTTTTTCGGCTAAAACGCCTTACTATACATGGTCGTTTTTAGGCTAAAACGCCTTACTATACATGGTCGTTTTTCGCTTAAAACGCCTTACTATACATGGTCGTTTTTTTTCGAAAAACGCCTTACTATACATGGTCGTTTTTCGGTTAAAACGCCTTACTATACATGGTCGTTTTTATTAAAACGCCTTACTATACATGGTCGTTTTTTCGCTAAAACGCCTTACTATACATGGTCGTTTTTTTTTCGCTAAAACGCCTTACTATACATGGTCGTTTTTCGCTAAAAACGCCTTACTATACATGGTCGTTTTTTCGCTAAAACGCCTTACTATACATGGTCGTTTTTTCGCTAAAACGCCTTACTATACATGGTCGTTTTTTCGCTAAAACGCCTTACTATACATGGTCGTTTTTAGGCTAAAACGCCTTACTATACATGGTCGTTTTTCGCTAAAAACGCCTTACTATACATGGTCGTTTTTTCGCTAAAAACGCCTTACTATACATGGTCGTTTTTTCGCTAAAAACGCCTTACTATACATGGTCGTTTTTTTTCGCTAAAACGCCTTACTATACATGGTCTTTTTTCGCTAAAAACGCCTTACTATACATGGTCGTTTTTCGCTAAAACGCCTTACTATACATGGTCGTTTTTTTCGCTAAAAACGCCTTACTATACATGGTCGTTTTTTTCGCTAAAAACGCCTTACTATACATGGTCGTTTTTCGGCTAAAACGCCTTACTATACATGGTCGTTTTTCGCTAAAAACGCCTTACTATACATGGTCGTTTTTCGCTAAAAACGCCTTACTATACATGGTCGTTTTTTCGCTTAAAACGCCTTACTATACATGGTCGTTTTTTCGCTAAAACGCCTTACTATACATGGTCGTTTTTTCGCTAAAACGCCTTACTATACATGGTCGTTTTTCGCTAAAAACGCCTTACTATACATGGTCGTTTTTCGGCTAAAAACGCCTTACTATACATGGTCGTTTTTTTCGCTAAAAACGCCTTACTATACATGGTCGTTTTTCGGCTAAAACGCCTTACTATACATGGTCGTTTTTTCGCTAAAACGCCTTACTATACATGGTCGTTTTTCGCTAAAAACGCCTTACTATACATGGTCGTTTTTTCGCTTAAAACGCCTTACTATACATGGTCGTTTTTCGCTAAAACGCCTTACTATACATGGTCGTTTTTCGCTAAAACGCCTTACTATACATGGTCGTTTTTCGCTAAAAACGCCTTACTATACATGGTCGTTTTTTCGCTAAACGCCTTACTATACATGGTCGTTTTTTCGCTAAAACGCCTTACTATACATGGTCGTTTTTTCGCTAAAAACGCCTTACTATACATGGTCGTTTTTCGCTAAAAACGCCTTACTATACATGGTCGTTTTTTCAGCTAAAAACGCCTTACTATACATGGTCGTTTTTCGCCTAAAAACGCCTTACTATACATGGTCGTTTTTTCGCTAAAAACGCCTTACTATACATGGTCGTTTTTCGCCAAAAACGCCTTACTATACATGGTCGTTTTTCGCTAAAAACGCCTTACTATACATGGTCGTTTTTTTCGCTAAAACGCCTTACTATACATGGTCGTTTTTCGCTAAAACGCCTTACTATACATGGTCGTTTTTCGCTTAAAACGCCTTACTATACATGGTCGTTTTTTAAAACGCCTTACTATACATGGTCTTTTTTGGCTAAAACGCCTTACTATACATGGTCGTTTTTTCGCTAAAACGCCTTACTATACATGGTCGTTTTTCGCTAAAAACGCCTTACTATACATGGTCGTTTTTTCGCTAAAACGCCTTACTATACATGGTCGTTTTTTCGCTAAAAACGCCTTACTATACATGGTCGTTTTTTCGCTAAAAACGCCTTACTATACATGGTCGTTTTTTCGCTAAAAACGCCTTACTATACATGGTCGTTTTTCGCTAAAAACGCCTTACTATACATGGTCGTTTTTTCGCTAAAAACGCCTTACTATACATGGTCGTTTTTTTAGCTAAAACGCCTTACTATACATGGTCGTTTTTTCGCTAAAACGCCTTACTATACATGGTCGTTTTTTTCGCTAAAACGCCTTACTATACATGGTCGTTTTTTCGCTAAAAACGCCTTACTATACATGGTCGTTTTTCGCTAAAACGCCTTACTATACATGGTCGTTTTTCGCTAAAAACGCCTTACTATACATGGTCGTTTTTTCGCTAAAAACGCCTTACTATACATGGTCGTTTTTTTTAAAACGCCTTACTATACATGGTCGTTTTTTAGTAAAACGCCTTACTATACATGGTCGTTTTTTCGCTAAAACGCCTTACTATACATGGTCGTTTTTCGCTAAAAACGCCTTACTATACATGGTCGTTTTTCGGCTAAAACGCCTTACTATACATGGTCGTTTTTCGCTAAAAACGCCTTACTATACATGGTCGTTTTTTCGCTAAAAACGCCTTACTATACATGGTCGTTTTTTCGCTAAAAACGCCTTACTATACATGGTCGTTTTTTCGCTAAAAACGCCTTACTATACATGGTCGTTTTTTCGCTTAAAACGCCTTACTATACATGGTCGTTTTTTCGCTAAACGCGCTTACTATACATGGTCGTTTTTTCGCTAAAACGCCTTACTATACATGGTCGTTTTTTCGCTAAAACGCCTTACTATACATGGTCGTTTTTTCGCTAAAAACGCCTTACTATACATGGTCGTTTTTCGCTAAAACGCCTTACTATACATGGTCGTTTTTTCGCTAAAAACGCCTTACTATACATGGTCGTTTTTAAAAACGCCTTACTATACATGGTCGTTTTTTCGCTAAAAACGCCTTACTATACATGGTCGTTTTTTCGCTAAAAACGCCTTACTATACATGGTCGTTTTTCGTTAAAAACGCCTTACTATACATGGTCGTTTTTCGCTAAAACGCCTTACTATACATGGTCTTTTTTCGCTAAAAACGCCTTACTATACATGGTCGTTTTTTCGCTAAAAACGCCTTACTATACATGGTCTTTTTTCGCTAAAACGCCTTACTATACATGGTCGTTTTTTCGCTTTACTATACATGGTCGTTTTTTCGCTAAAACGCCTTACTATACATGGTCTTTTTTTTCGCTAAAAACGCCTTACTATACATGGTCGTTTTTTCGCTAAAAACGCCTTACTATACATGGTCTTTTTTCGCTAAAAACGCCTTACTATACATGGTCTTTTTTTTCGCTAAAAACGCCTTACTATACATGGTCGCTTTTTTCGCTAAAAACGCCTTACTATACATGGTCGCTTTTTTCGCTAAAAACGCCTTACTATACATGGTCGCTTTTTTCGCTAAAAACGCCTTACTATACATGGTCTTTTTTCGCTAAAAACGCCTTACTATACATGGTCGCTTTTTTCGCTAAAAACGCCTTACTATACATGGTCGTTTTTTCGCTAAAACGCCTTACTATACATGGTCGTTTTTTCGCTAAAAACGCCTTACTATACATGGTCGTTTTTTCGCTAAAACGCCTTACTATACATGGTCGCTTTTTTCGTTAAAACGCCTTACTATACATGGTCGTTTTTTCGCTAAAACGCCTTACTATACATGGTCGCTTTTTTCGGTTAAAACGCCTTACTATACATGGTCGTTTTTTCGCTAAAAACGCCTTACTATACATGGTCGTTTTTTCGCTAAAACGCCTTACTATACATGGTCGTTTTTTCGCTAAAACGCCTTACTATACATGGTCGTTTTTTCGCTAAAAACGCCTTACTATACATGGTCGTTTTTTCGCTAAAACGCCTTACTATACATGGTCGTTTTTTCGCCAAAACGCCTTACTATACATGGTCGTTTTTCGCTTAAAACGCCTTACTATACATGGTCGTTTTTTCGCTAAAAACGCCTTACTATACATGGTCTTTTTTTCGCTAAAAACGCCTTACTATACATGGTCGCTTTTTTCGCCAAAACGCCTTACTATACATGGTCGTTTTTTCGCTAAAAACGCCTTACTATACATGGTCGTTTTTCGCTTAAAAACGCCTTACTATACATGGTCTTTTTTCGCTAAAAACGCCTTACTATACATGGTCGCTTTTTTCGCCAAAACGCCTTACTATACATGGTCTTTTTTCGCAAAAACGCCTTACTATACATGGTCGTTTTTTCGCCAAAACGCCTTACTATACATGGTCTTTTTTTTCGCTAAAAACGCCTTACTATACATGGTCGTTTTTTCGCCAAAAACGCCTTACTATACATGGTCGCTTTTTTCGCCAAAACGCCTTACTATACATGGTCGTTTTTTCGCTAAAAACGCCTTACTATACATGGTCGCTTTTTTCGTTAAAACGCCTTACTATACATGGTCTTTTTTCGCTAAAAACGCCTTACTATACATGGTCGTTTTTTCGCTAAAACGCCTTACTATACATGGTCGTTTTTTCGCTAAAAACGCCTTACTATACATGGTCGTTTTTTCGTTAAAACGCCTTACTATACATGGTCTTTTTTCGCTAAAAACGCCTTACTATACATGGTCGTTTTTTCGCTAAAACGCCTTACTATACATGGTCGTTTTTTCGGTTAAAACGCCTTACTATACATGGTCGTTTTTTCGCTAAAACGCCTTACTATACATGGTCGTTTTTTCGCTAAAAACGCCTTACTATACATGGTCGTTTTTTCATAAAAACGCCTTACTATACATGGTCTTTTTTCGCTAAAAACGCCTTACTATACATGGTCGTTTTTCGTTAAAACGCCTTACTATACATGGTCGTTTTTTCGTTCAAAAACGCCTTACTATACATGGTCGTTTTTTCGCTAAAACGCCTTACTATACATGGTCGTTTTTTCGCCAAAAACGCCTTACTATACATGGTCGTTTTTTCGTTAAAAACGCCTTACTATACATGGTCGTTTTTTCGCTAAAAACGCCTTACTATACATGGTCGTTTTTTCGCTAAAAACGCCTTACTATACATGGTCGTTTTTTCGCTAAAAACGCCTTACTATACATGGTCGTTTTTTCGCTAAAACGCCTTACTATACATGGTCGTTTTTTCGCTTAAAACGCCTTACTATACATGGTCGTTTTTTTCGCTAAAAACGCCTTACTATACATGGTCGTTTTTCGCCAAAACGCCTTACTATACATGGTCGTTTTTTCGCCAAAACGCCTTACTATACATGGTCGTTTTTTCGCCAAAACGCCTTACTATACATGGTCTTTTTTCGCTAAAACGCCTTACTATACATGGTCGTTTTTCGCTAAAACGCCTTACTATACATGGTCTTTTTTCGCTAAAACGCCTTACTATACATGGTCGTTTTTTCGCTAAAAACGCCTTACTATACATGGTCTTTTTTCGCTAAAAACGCCTTACTATACATGGTCGTTTTTTCGTTAAAAACGCCTTACTATACATGGTCTTTTTTCGCTAAAAACGCCTTACTATACATGGTCGTTTTTTCGCTAAAAACGCCTTACTATACATGGTCTTTTTTTCGCTAAAAACGCCTTACTATACATGGTCTTTTTTCGCTAAAAACGCCTTACTATACATGGTCGTTTTTTCGCTAAAAACGCCTTACTATACATGGTCGTTTTTTCGCTAAAAACGCCTTACTATACATGGTCGTTTTTTCGCTAAAAACGCCTTACTATACATGGTCTTTTTTCGCTAAAAACGCCTTACTATACATGGTCGTTTTTTCGCTAAAAACGCCTTACTATACATGGTCGCTTTTTCGCTAAAAACGCCTTACTATACATGGTCTTTTTTCGCTAAAAACGCCTTACTATACATGGTCGTTTTTTCGCTAAAAACGCCTTACTATACATGGTCGTTTTTTCGCTTAAAACGCCTTACTATACATGGTCGCTTTTTCGCTAAAAACGCCTTACTATACATGGTCGTTTTTCGCTAAAAACGCCTTACTATACATGGTCGCTTTTTTCGCTAAAAACGCCTTACTATACATGGTCGCTTTTTCGCTAAAAACGCCTTACTATACATGGTCGTTTTTTCGCCAAAACGCCTTACTATACATGGTCGTTTTTTCGCTAAAAACGCCTTACTATACATGGTCGTTTTTTCGCCAAAACGCCTTACTATACATGGTCGTTTTTTCGCCAAAACGCCTTACTATACATGGTCGTTTTTCGCCAAAAACGCCTTACTATACATGGTCTTTTTTCGCTAAAAACGCCTTACTATACATGGTCTTTTTTCGCTAAAAACGCCTTACTATACATGGTCGCTTTTTCGCTAAAAACGCCTTACTATACATGGTCGTTTTTCGCTAAAACGCCTTACTATACATGGTCGTTTTTTCGCTAAAAACGCCTTACTATACATGGTCTTTTTTTCGCTAAAAACGCCTTACTATACATGGTCGTTTTTTCGCTAAAAACGCCTTACTATACATGGTCGTTTTTTCGCCAAAACGCCTTACTATACATGGTCGTTTTTTCGCTAAAACGCCTTACTATACATGGTCGTTTTTTCGCCAAAAACGCCTTACTATACATGGTCTTTTTTCGCTAAAACGCCTTACTATACATGGTCGTTTTTCGCTAAAACGCCTTACTATACATGGTCGTTTTTTCGTTAAAACGCCTTACTATACATGGTCGTTTTTTCGCAAAAACGCCTTACTATACATGGTCTTTTTTCGCTAAAAACGCCTTACTATACATGGTCTTTTTTTCGCTAAAACGCCTTACTATACATGGTCGTTTTTTCGCTAAAAACGCCTTACTATACATGGTCGTTTTTTCGTTAAAAACGCCTTACTATACATGGTCTTTTTTTCGCTAAAAACGCCTTACTATACATGGTCTTTTTTTCGCTAAAAACGCCTTACTATACATGGTCGTTTTTTCGCTAAAACGCCTTACTATACATGGTCTTTTTTCGCTAAAAACGCCTTACTATACATGGTCTTTTTTCGCTAAAAACGCCTTACTATACATGGTCTTTTTTCGCTAAAAACGCCTTACTATACATGGTCGTTTTTTCGCTAAAAACGCCTTACTATACATGGTCGTTTTTTCGCTAAAAACGCCTTACTATACATGGTCGTTTTTTCGCTAAAAACGCCTTACTATACATGGTCGTTTTTTCGCTTAAAAACGCCTTACTATACATGGTCTTTTTTTCGCTAAAAACGCCTTACTATACATGGTCGTTTTTTCGCTAAAAACGCCTTACTATACATGGTCGTTTTTTCGCTAAAAACGCCTTACTATACATGGTCTTTTTTCGCTAAAAACGCCTTACTATACATGGTCGTTTTTTCGCTAAAACGCCTTACTATACATGGTCGTTTTTCGCCAAAACGCCTTACTATACATGGTCGTTTTTCGTTAAAAACGCCTTACTATACATGGTCGTTTTTTCGCTAAAAACGCCTTACTATACATGGTCTTTTTTCGCTAAAACGCCTTACTATACATGGTCGTTTTTCGCTAAAACGCCTTACTATACATGGTCGTTTTTTCGCCAAAAACGCCTTACTATACATGGTCTTTTTTCGCTAAAAACGCCTTACTATACATGGTCTTTTTTCGCTAAAAACGCCTTACTATACATGGTCGTTTTTTCGCCAAAAACGCCTTACTATACATGGTCGTTTTTTCGCCAAAAACGCCTTACTATACATGGTCTTTTTTCGCTAAAACGCCTTACTATACATGGTCGTTTTTTCGCTAAAAACGCCTTACTATACATGGTCTTTTTTCGCTAAAAACGCCTTACTATACATGGTCGTTTTTCGTTAAAAACGCCTTACTATACATGGTCGTTTTTTTCGCTAAAAACGCCTTACTATACATGGTCGTTTTTTCGTTAAAAACGCCTTACTATACATGGTCTTTTTTTCGCTAAAAACGCCTTACTATACATGGTCGTTTTTTCATCAAAAACGCCTTACTATACATGGTCTTTTTTCGCTAAAAACGCCTTACTATACATGGTCGTTTTTTCGCTAAAACGCCTTACTATACATGGTCGTTTTTCGCCAAAAACGCCTTACTATACATGGTCAATTTTTTCGCTAAAACGCCTTACTATACATGGTCGTTTTTCGCTAAAAACGCCTTACTATACATGGTCTTTTTTTCGCTAAAACGCCTTACTATACATGGTCGCTTTTTCGCCAAAACGCCTTACTATACATGGTCGTTTTTTCGCCAAAACGCCTTACTATACATGGTCGTTTTTTCGTTAAAACGCCTTACTATACATGGTCGCTTTTTCGCTAAAACGCCTTACTATACATGGTCGCTTTTTCGCCAAAAACGCCTTACTATACATGGTCTTTTTTCGCTAAAAACGCCTTACTATACATGGTCTTTTTTCGCTAAAAACGCCTTACTATACATGGTCGCTTTTTCGCCAAAAACGCCTTACTATACATGGTCGCTTTTTCGCTAAAAACGCCTTACTATACATGGTCGTTTTTCGTTAAAACGCCTTACTATACATGGTCTTTTTTCGCTAAAAACGCCTTACTATACATGGTCGCTTTTTCGCCAAAAACGCCTTACTATACATGGTCTTTTTTCATCAAAAACGCCTTACTATACATGGTCGTTTTTCGCCAAAAACGCCTTACTATACATGGTTTTTTTTTCGCTAAAACGCCTTACTATAAATGGTCGCTTTTTCATCAAAAACGCCTTACTATACATGGTCGTTTTTTCGCCAAAACGCCTTACTATACATGGTCTTTTTTCGCTAAAACGCCTTACTATACATGGTCGCTTTTTTCGTTAAAACGCCTTACTATACATGGTCTTTTTTCGCTAAAACGCCTTACTATACATGGTCGCTTTTTTCGGTTAAAAACGCCTTACTATACATGGTCGCTTTTTTCGCTAAAACGCCTTACTATACATGGTCGTTTTTTCGTTAAAAACGCCTTACTATACATGGTCTTTTTTCGCTAAAAACGCCTTACTATACATGGTCGCTTTTTCGCTAAAAACGCCTTACTATACATGGTCGTTTTTTCGTTAAAAACGCCTTACTATACATGGTCGTTTTTTCGCTAAAAACGCCTTACTATACATGGTCGTTTTTTCGGTTAAAAAGCCTTACTATACATGGTCGTTTTTCATCAAAAACGCCTTACTATACATGGTCTTTTTTCGCTAAAACGCCTTACTATACATGGTCGGTTTTTTCGCCAAAACGCCTTACTATACATGGTCGTTTTTTCATCAAAAACGCCTTACTATACATGGTCGCTTTTTTCGCCAAAACGCCTTACTATACATGGTCGTTTTTTCGTTAAAAACGCCTTACTATACATGGTCGCTTTTTTCGCTAAAACGCCTTACTATACATGGTCGTTTTTCGCTAAAAACGCCTTACTATACATGGTCGTTTTTTCGTTAAAAACGCCTTACTATACATGGTCGTTTTTTCGCTAAAACGCCTTACTATACATGGTCGTTTTCGGTTAAAAACGCCTTACTATACATGGTCGCTTTTTTCGCTAAAAACGCCTTACTATACATGGTCGTTTTTTCCGGTTAAAAACGCCTTACTATACATGGTCGTTTTTTTGGGCTAAAAACGCCTTACTATACATGGTCATTTTTTTCATCAAAAACGCCTTACTATACATGGTCGTTTTTTTCGGCCAAAAACGCCTTACTATACATGGTCGTTTTTTTCGGCTAAAAACGCCTTACTATACATGGTCGTTTTTCCGGTTAAAAACGCCTTACTATACATGGTCTTTTTTTTCGGCTAAAAACGCCTTACTATACATGGTCGTTTTTTTCGGCCAAAAACGCCGTACTATACATGGTCGTTTTTTTGGGCTAAGCACCTGTGGGCAAGTTAATGACAAAATCAAAAGAATCTAGCGGGAATGGAATTCGCCATATATCAAATGTAAAAAAAGGGAAATCATCAGGAATTGATGGTGTAACAATCAAATGTTATCAACATTTTTGGAACACATCAAAGATTTGCTACACAAGGCCTTTTCATTCCGTGTAACCAAATATTAGCAGATTTGACCATTAATCACTCAGAAATTAATGCGATGACATTTGAGTATTATGAATTTCGACTAATTCAATATGCGCATGATACAATTTGATTTTTAATAGACAAATCAACAATTTAAAAGGCGAACCCACAAAGGCGAATCCTTTGGTCCATTCGTCCTGAAGTGTACCATACTCATCTTTTTTTATTTTCGCCATTTTATTCGTTGAAGGATTAGTTTTGAGCTAATGACCGAGCGGGCTGATTCAAAACGGGGCATTTACCCGTTTCCCCAGCAACGGCATATGTAGGCCCGTATCATCCAATTAAAATTGCTCCTGCCGCCAACTGCAGCCCTGAACCGAACTTGCGCATTGAAAAATCAATGGATGTATTCAACACGAGAGAATATTTTGTTTTACCTGCGAGCCAGATGCAATCATCAAAAGAGCCACATCTGGCTCGCGAGCCATAGGTTCCCGACCCCTGCTACGGGGGCTACCTGGTGGGTCGACTGGTTAGTACGCCAAAGAAAAACTATGTGCACGGTAACGTAAATTCAAACGGAAACAAAGCGCTTGTTTGACAAATTGCCGAAAGTGCAACGACTCTTCAAACACCAACAAAAACAACACCGCATCGTGTTAAGAACAGAAGCCCTTTTATTAAGAGAATTATTTGCCTTTTGGTGCCGGATGCTAATTAAAAAATTATATCTATTTATACACACACACACACAATCTTCATGTAGCCATTGTTTGGTCGAAAGTGTCTAATGTTTTGTCAGTTTGAGACTTCCATTTGCCATTCTCACCGCAGCTTGCCGGCAAAATCCAAAGGTTTTGTGTTCAGTCTTCTATATTCTGAATGAAGAATGCTAAATAGCAGGCATGCAAGCTACACAGCATTCAAGGTTTGATCTTCAGTGGCCTGCCTCTAGCGTTCTAACAAGCCCAAAAATGAGAAACACCAGCATTCAGACACACAATAAGAATGACAACATGTGAACTAAAATCCTTTGTCGACATCACGAGCGCTCGCCGACCATCCATCGGAAGCGAGCAAGCAGCGGGAGGTGGTCAGACGAGTGCCGCACATTGGGCAGGCCGTTCACTTTCTCCAACTCGGGCTGGCCCACCAATGACAGCCTGCCCAGCAGCCGGAGGCCCCGCCCGCCGGGAAGCGACTCTGCGCGCAGGCGAAGGACACACGCGCGCAACGTTTCACGTCACTGTGCCGTGTGGTGAAAGTAGGCGTGGCCGCTTGCAAGCGGGCGAACGTACCGCACGGCGTGTACAGGATGTAGTCCACCATCGTGGCGCAGCGTGAGTGGCACGTGGTGACGGCGGCTCGCCCGTCCGGCGGCAGGCCAGGCGGGTAGCACGAGCGCAGCGGCACGCCGTGCTCCAGACGCCAACTGCAAGCGTGCGCGCGCACACACACACACACACACACACACACACACACACACACACACACACACACACACACACACACACACACAGTACGTTTTGGGAAAATATGCACTTTTTCAGAAACTTTTTATTTGTAATAATTTTTGAAGATGGCCAACTTTATTTATTTTCACATTTATATAACTTTTTCTCTGAATTATATGACTTACAAAAATAAAATCAAATATATATATATATATATATACATATATATATATATTTGATTTTTATTTTTATATATATATATATATATATATATATATATATATATATATATATATATATATATATATATATATATATATATATATATATATATATATATATATATATATATATATATATATATATATTTTTTTTTGGTGTAAACAACTTTTAAAATTATTCTGTTTGGGGTTTTTTTGGGGGTTTAGTTTTTTGAAAATGTCCCGAAATACTGCATCTAACTTTTTTCAAGACAAAATACTTAACTTACTTTTTATACACAGGTTTTCTCACAAAGTACATTTTATATTACAACACTTTGAATTGTTAAGAAATGTCTCAACACCAACTGCACATTTTTTTAAAGATGAGGCTCATCCCTAACAAGACCTTCCATTTCGAGAATAAAAAAATGACCAAAGCATCAAAACCTGTTCAAAGCTTTATCGGCGACTCTTGGTCGGGCGGCTGCTTGTTGGGCGACTTCTTCCACAGTCAACTCGGAGATTTCTCGTTCCACTGCGTGCATACGACAAGTCGGCGTCAGAGTTTAGTGAGCGCGCGGTTGGAGTGGCAGCAGGTGGGCGGGGCAGGGGTAACCGACCGGCGGCGGCACCGCAGGAGAGCGAGGGCGTGACGGAGGCGCAGGTGCTCTCGTACTGGCATCGCTGGTCGATGCCCAAAGTGGGAGACCAGATAGGACTCTCCAACAGTCGCTGGCTGCGAGAGCCATACTCCTGACCGGACACCTGCAAGCACACACACACACGCACGCGACACACACACACACACACACACACACACACACACACACACACACACACACACAAACAATTAGTACATTTTTGAAAATACGCAACTTTTCCCAAATATGACTTTTCTGAAATACTGTTTTTTCCCCCAAATATTCAGGATTTTAAAAATATTTGTATTTTTTTATTGTATTCATTTTTAATGTTTTTATTATGTTATTTTATTATATTCCAAATCTTTTTCTTTTGTTCTTTCATCTTTTGTTTTTCCACGATCGATGCCATTTTTTTTTCTTTGGGAACACTTGTATTTTTTCTTTTTTTTATATTATATTATATTATATTTTTTTTATAATATTCAGGATTTTAAAAATATTTGTATTTTTTTATTGTATTCATTTTTAATGTTTTTATTATGTTATTTTATTATATTTTCATTCTATTATATTATAGTGTAATTTTACTCTAAATTATACACTTTCTATCATTTAAAAAAATATATACACTTCCCCTCCCAAAAAAGAAAAATTAACATTTTTCTCTCTCAAAAATCTGTATTTAATTTTCCCTTGACTGTTATGATGATGATTTGATCATGAATTTGTTGGCACCGTGCCGATGGGAAGGTGGCGGTAGTCAAGTCGTCCGTTGGTGAGGAAGGTGACGAGCGGACTCCACGGCGTGGAGTTGAAGTCCCCGCACAGAAGCACGGGGTGGGCGGCGCCATTCGGGAGGCGGGCCAAACGGCCAATCTCGGCCAATAGGATGGCCAGCTGGGCCAGCTTGACGTCGCCCCGCCGCGGGTTGTACAGAAGGTGCGTGTTGGCCACGCACACGGCGTCGCCGTCATCGACGCCGGCGCCCGCCGGCCGCAGCAGGACCACCAATCCCACGTTGTCGCGGTCCAGGAGGACGTCGCCCGGTCGTAAGAACTCAACGGGGTTGGACGAAAGCAGGCACAGGCGCGAGGTCTTGAAGGCCACGACGCAGCCGTCTGGCTTCTTGCCCGTGCGCTTCTTGTACACGCATTCGTAACCTCAAAACACACGTACATCGTCAAACGTCGGGACAATCAGTCACAACAACAACAAAAATCATTTTCGACTGTCACATGTTCTTCCTTCAAGTGAGTATCACGGAAAAGGCGTGAGGGACCAAAAAACAAACAAACAAACCCACTCACAAATAGTTAAAGAATTTAACGCTATTCTAAAAAAAAAAAAAAAAATTGAACAAAAAAAAAACACAAACATGAAAATATGAAATCTCCTGGCCAACACAAAAGTACCTTGTGCGTGGAGCGCCGGCTGTATCTGATTTTCAAAGTGGTCCTCCTGAACTTCCTGAAGGCACAGCACCTGAGGGGGCAAGGGCACAGAGGTCATACGTCACGTGCGGCGAAGGTTGACCTCAGCGCACCGCGGCGACCTCACGTCAGCATCGTAGTGGCGCAACTCAGCCAGCAGATTGCGCAACCGGTGCGACCAGCGCAGGGCGGCGGGCGGGCAGTGCGTGTACAAATAGCCGTTAGCTCGCAGCAGCTCCTGCGACAGGATGTTGTATGACATCACCGACAAGTCCAACGCTCTGCCACCCCTGTGCGGCGCCATTGCCGCGGCGCAGGCTGGCGACCCTTCCCACCGTCTGGGCAGCAGCGACTCCCAACCTTTATTCCGCCGAGGCACAAATTTGACATGCAAAGGAAATATTTCCAGGCCTTTGAAGTGCTCATTGCATCTTTTTTAGAAATTCCACCAAGGTTTCGAAATGTCACATGTGCTCCACACGCTCACCTCGCATTGGAGCTTGACGGTCAAGTGATTCGGTTCCCGGTGGAGGAGGCTCCCCGACAGCATCTTTGGAGGACGTTCCGAGCATCTCGTCTACGCAGCGCAGCTCCGATTTGGACCCTCGGTTTTGTGACGTCGTGTGCCCGACTGCGTCTTTGCACTCGCTCGTGTCCCTCATATTCCTTGCCACGTGCTTGCTTTTAAAATCTTCTCTCAAAACTTTTCCGGGGCGGCTCGTGTCTCTCGGGCGAGAACCTCCTCCTCCTCTGTTTGCATCCCTGTCTTTGACGCTCCTCTTCTCCTCCGCGCTCCTACTGCGTTTGGAAGGAGGCTCGTGGTCCATCATGAGGGCGGGGTAGGTGGACACCCAGCGAGGACTTGTGAGGTAGACGAGGGCCAGCCGGCAGGCGGACAGATGTTGAGGAAGGAGGCCGCTGCCAATGCCGCTCAACTGGCCAAGAAACATAATGCGGCTGGCACCAAGAAGAAGAAAATGAAGATTAATTCATTGTCACTGCATGGAAAAAACTTTTTTTTTTCACAAACGGAAACATCACTCAAGATATCTAAAAATAAAAATTCATCCGGAACAATGCGATTTATTCGCCCGAGAAGTTGTTAAAAAAATAAAATCACAATTAAACACCGAAGTGGAAAGTTCAACTTGAACTGGAGTGATCAGTGATCACTACTCGACGTCTAACACCAATCACATTTAGTTTCAATTTGTCTTTTAGGTACTCACGTAGTTTCTCAGTCGGTGACGGAGACATAATTCGTTTCCAAAGCACTATTTTAATAAAAATTACCAGGAGTATTTACAGTATAGTAAGGATAATAAATATGTAATGCCAGGTCTGGTTGGGACAATATACATCGACTGTCGTCGATAATAGACGTCATTTCTACGTCAGAAAAAGGCGTCAGAATCCACTGATACGTTTAGGACTTCGGAACATCGAAAAGATTTAAGAGCTTTATGCTCAAATGTTTGAATAAAAATTACAAATTTGTTTAAATATTTCATTGAAATCATCCAAAGAATAGTAATTGTAAATTAACTAAACTGTTTTCTTCTCCACAACTCATATTTCATTGGCGGCAGAAAAAGCAAATATTTTTCCGAAAGACTATGAACACAGCACCAGAAGTCGACTCTTCATTCATTTGTGCTTGTGTGGCTCATAAATGGACTACAAAGTGTCGGTGCTACGGGAATAGCATCTCGACTGGAATCAACATTTTTTCATCCTAGTGTCACGATTTTGAGGAGTAACATTAGCAATGTTATGCTTCAATTAGCATATTTGTATCGAGGGAACATTTTGTTATCGTCGCCTAAATAAAACAAATGTTTTGAAAGATTAAACTTGTGACTTACTATTTGTGGACGTGGGTCTGCCAGTTACCAGCAAGCGAGCAAGTCACCGTTGCAAGCAGACATTTCAGCTTTCCTGCGGCGCCGTGTTCCCATGCCGCTTTTTATGATGCATAGTATCACGATGCAAGGAGGGATCGATTTTCACGAGGGGGGGGGTCCGTGACGCCACCGTAGGGAGTCAATAGCCGCCTGTAGCGATGGCGAGCCCCTCAATTAAGAATAAGATGTTTATTTCTCAGCAATTTTACCAGCCTTTATGCAAATTACTAATGACGAATCACTCTGACGTAACAAGGAAATTGATGGATATGTAAATCCATCCACCCATCCATTTTCTGGTCCGCTTTATCCTCACAAGGGTCGCGGGAGGGGGTGCTGGAGCCTATCCCAGCTGTCTTCGGGCAGTGCGGGGGACGCCCCGAACCGGTTGCCAGGCAATCGCAGGGAAATGTATATGAAAAATATCATAATTAAAAAAGATATATATATTAAAAAATACAATAATTTTAAAAAAATGATACACTCACATCCCGAAAAAAATATATGGAGCCTGCTTTTCTTCTTGAACTACTTTCTATGTCTTAATCTCTTTCAAGTTGCGTGCATGCGTCAGTGATCAAACCTGAATTGCACACTTACACCCTGCAAATACACACACACACACACACACACACACACGCGCGCAAACACACGCCCTTTTCAAATACGCACAAGTCAACCTCAAGGCAAGCTGTCAGAGGAGTCCAGGATGGACCTCGAGGTGCAGGTAAGAATCATAAATATCTAGATTTTAAACACAAATTAAAGGTAAACCTCTGATATTTGGGACGTACTGTCATCATTATCCCAGTCGTTTTTTTTTACGTTTTATCAAACAGAGATGAATGAAGATCTATTATTTATAGTGAATATTTTTTTCCTGCCACCACGGGGGATTAGAGATCACTGTTCTATATTGCTGTTTTTTTGGTTTTTTTTTTTTAAATTAACCCCACAGCAAGACTACACTTTCAGGTATTCACAGCCTTATTGAAGGACGTGAGACACAATTGTGACTTGCACGTAGTTGTATTATTCCCACCGGTGTCGTAATGCAGCGCAACCTGCTTGAACACCGGTTGAGGTGTGTCCCATGCATCTTTTACCTTCTTCTGTTGTTGCTGTTTTTACTAAGATCGAGGAGATTGCGTCATCGGCCCAATTCGGAGACCTGATTGAGTTCTCGTACCCGATCGGCTACTCGCACTGGGCCGTGTACGACGACGACAAGCATGTGATACACTTTGCTGTGGCGGGTGAGCAGAGAAGTCCAATCCGTCTTTTTTTTTTTTTTTTTTTTTTCAAATCAGGTCTATCAATTGCCAGGTATCATAATAGCATATTTGTGGAACACTTTCATCAAACCAATTGATCACAGCCATTCCGTGGCATCTCCTCATCTGTACCGTTACTGTCTGCAGAAGCTTGAATTTCAAAGACAAGCTGGATCGGAGCCTGTTCCACCTGTGTTGAAAAACTTGACGAAAATATTCGTTGGTGACATTCACTCCCAATGACGTTTTTAAACGTCTTTTCAGACTTGGTCTAGAATTGGCTGGTACTGAATGAGTTAATGGTTGCATGGTTTGAAGCATCCATAGCAAAATGATTTAACATTGTAGTAATGCACACGGGGAAGTATTTTTGTCCTCTAAAGGTTTTTAAACGTCTTATGTCTTGCACAGACGAGGGCCAGCTCATGCACAACTTCCGCACCTCTCTCCAATCCGTGTTCCCCCTTTGCGGCGACCTGCTGCTGGGCGCCACCCGCATTCGTCGGGTGCCGCTGTCCGAGGTCACCGTCCCCAGCGGCGTCCACATCCTGATCAGCAACAACCGTCACGCTTTCAAGCCGTCCTCGCCCGAGGAGATCAGGCGGCGACGCGACGCCCTGGAGGATGAGGAGCTCACCTACAATCTCTTCTGGCTTAATTGCGAACACTTTGCCACATTCGTGCGCTACGGGAAAGCCGTCTGCAACCAGGTACTCGCCTCGCCGGGCGCTTTTCGCTCAGCTAAATAGGTGGACGACATACAAAAGCTAAGCTAACATTGCATACATATTTCAGAGAATTGACAATAAGAAATAGCTTTGCTCAAAAAATCCCATTAGCTTGCTTGCGCCACGGATACAACTAACAAGGCTTCATGTTAGCAGCATAGCATTAGCCTTTCTGTCAATGATTGATAGGGTATCGTTACTTTATGACAATTCCAACAGCCTATGCTAACAACAATATTCAGATAGCTCTGGACTGTTGCAGTCCATCAAAATTTGCAGTCCATCAAAAATTAGCATTACAAACATAGCAACCAGGAGCTAGCTGTGTTAGCTAAACTTGTTATACTTGCTGTCGGCATGGAGACTAGTAACTAGGCCTCATCTCGGGTGTATCGTGATATCAAGATTTTGGTTTACCAACTAGCAAAAGCATGCTACGACTTAACGGCAAGTAAAAGATGCATGCTGCTAAGCTAACTTAGCATAGACTTCAAAGCGGAAAAGTGATGATACAATACAGACAATAGAACACTGTCAGCGCTCCTCTCATTGTCAAAATTACTCAACTGAAACAGACAAGAGCCAATACAAATGTTGACACCATGCGCAAGCCTGGCTAGTTTAGCCGACTAGCCTACAGCTACGGTTCTGCTCCGCAAACTGTGTGTTGCAAATAGTGCTGCGTAATCTTTTCCGGTTAGGGAAAATATAACAGCTGCGAGTAAATGATTTGCTTTCACGTCATCGTCTGACTTCACCGGCATTTCCAAGCCATGACGAGTGAGTCTTCTTCAGACGAGCACAGCATAATGTAGCAATTCCCTGACAGCCATTTTTCACAAAGGGGAAAGACTGAGCCATATTTTGAAAAATAAATAAATAAATCAACTAAACACTGATATGTCCTCCCTTCACTTCCATGTCCACAGATTCCCACCAAACCCAAAAACGTCGAGACCAAGTCTGCCACCAAAGCCTTCAAGGAGATCGTTGATGCCAAATACCCAAACAAAGACCCTTCCTAGCCACACAAGCACACACACACCCGCCAGTTCCACATGATGAAGAAAAGCTTGTGTGTGTGTGTGTGTGTCACTTGCTTTTTCTTTTTTAATGATTATTACCGCCATCTATAGGACAAGAGTGGAACACGTGATGTTTTGGCTTGTTTTGGCCTTGACGGAGGTTCAGGTTGTCAGATTTTTTTATTTTTATTTTTTACATTGACTGCCACTGAAGTGTTTACATAATAAATTGGCCACTGTACTTAGGTTAACATAACAGACAACATTGGGAGTCCACACCGACCTGTAAAGTATCTCTGATGAATCTCAAATAAAGTTCAGATGTTCTGTTTTTGTTTTTTTTCTTCTTCTTAGCAGAAGCCTGAAAACCTGACTGTAATGCATGATGCTGTCATCGCTGCCCATCACTGCTGGGTATCACATTATATCAGTTGTTTATTCCAAAAAGATTACTCTTTTTTTTTTTTTTTTGTATGGGCTCAGGTCACGTAATTGCTCAGAAAGGTTTCGATATAATTAATCTTGGTTTCACTTTGCTACTTTGCAAAAAAAAAAAAGTGGTTTTTGAACAGGAGTGAGGACACGTTACTGAATGTTCTCAATGTTCGCTGTTGTGACTTGAGGTGTCGGAACAAGATTGGAATGCAGTCCAACCTGCCTGAATAAACGTGTCCGACTGGCTCTTGGGTGGGGGCGTGTCACCTGCATCTTGTGTGATTATTGTTGTTAATTACTGGACTACCCTTTGTGGGGTAAATCAAGTAATAGATGGCCCTTTGAGAACTTTTGGGGAAATGACAGATGACGTGTGCATTACGGCCACCTACAGGACTGGAGTGGTATACTTCAGGGGCAAACGGTGCTAAAGTGTGTGAACCTAATAAAGTGCAGGTGTGCGTTGCACTCATGTTGGGGGGAAAAATATTCTCCGTCAACGATGACTCGGTCGTTATAAAACTTTATTGTGATGAAAATAAGCCATCTTCTAGATCGACGAACACACTTTCCATTCGCTCAACTGTTTACACGCTACAATGGGGCAAGACAGCTCATCAAACTCGAAAAGTGTGTGAGTGACACAAACATGCAGAGCAATCTTTTTTCTCTCTCTCAATCCACCACAACACGCATGTTGGACGCAAAATCGCGACACGCAACACTGCCGACATGAGCTTGCGTACGCTGGCCGCCATCTTGGGAAGGTAACCCCGATTTTGGAACGTTGAGGATAGTGTGTGCGCGCGCCGGCTTGTGTGTGTGTGTGTGTATGGATTGAATTCATTGATTAATTCCATTTTATTTATTAGGACTATATTTTAAGAGCGATTTTGTTTGCTTTCCCTGTTTTAAAGGGCTAGTTAACAAAAGCAGTCACTGCTGTCAAACTAGCGATAATTCCTCTTTTTGTGCTTTACAGTATTTAACAACTCTGGGGGAACAAAGCAAAAGTAGTTATGAATAATGTAATTATCATCTGCGATGGGGTAAAAATGAATTAAAATCGACAATTAGGGTTTTGTGGCGAGGAGAACAAAAATATGGCCACATCACCCGGCTCTATTCTGTAGTTGTGTGTGTGCGTGTGTTGTGGTGAGCAGACAGCACGCTCAGCAGGTGAGTCGCAATGAAGCTTTGGTACCACAAGGTGGTGCTGTCATCCTGCAGCAAAAAAGAAGCCAACAGAAACGTCAGCCGCTCTCCAATTCAAACAGAACATAATTGCTGGAAATAATGTGTCATGCTGAGATGTGCACGTCAACAGACAACAAGATGACGTGTACTTTGTGCCACAACACACAAATACACTAGACACAACTTCAGCGACACCCGCCTTGTACTGCACCCCCGGGGACACATTTTTGGAGGGGTATCTCGAAAATTGTAGTTGCCTCATAGTTTCCTCACCCTGAACTGGTTGCCAGCCAATCGCAGGGCACACAGAGACCAACAAACATTCACACTGCTAATCACACCTAGGGACAATTTAGAGCGCTCAGTCAACCTAGCATGCGTGTTTTTGGAATGTGGGAATAACCGGAGAAAAACATGCAAACTCCATACAGGAAGGCAGGAGCCAGGATTTGAACCCGGGACCTTTGCACTGTGAAGCGCACGTGCTAAACACTCGTCCACCGTCTAGAGTTGCATGAAATGTATCTAATGTTGTGTCAACCAATGAAATAAATAGACGAGCAGAATTCTAAGGTGCACTTGGTGTCTCTTGTCCACAAACCCGTCACGGCTCAGGGGGGGTCGGAGAGGTCGCCTCGAACCCGAAGGTCGGTGGTGCGAGACCAGAGTATGCGCGGTCGTGTCCTTGAATTTGCCGTTAGGCGACCCACGGGCTTGCTGGGGGCGAGCTTGCGGCTGGCGGGTTCAGGAGAAAGGGACGTCCCAGCGCTGCGTGGAGGCGCCAGGCTCACACGGGCCGATGACCAGCATGCGAGACGAGTCCAGCCCGTCCAGCGCCATGGCCGAGTCCAGGCAGAAACGAGATGCCACGTGCTCAAGGTGCGTGCCCGACTTCTGCCAGCGCTGAGGGACACACACGCACACACACACACACACACAACAGTTGCTGAGATGTTGCGGATGACTTTTACTGCCTCCTGCTTGACAGGAGTGACTCCCTCCTCCTGCTTGCTTGCTTTCTCCACTGTGCCCCCCACCCCACCAAACGCTCCCCACTCTCACATAACCATCACCCCTCCCACCCCCAGGTGATTTATGACTTGTCAGGTTCCTTGCCGCTGCAGGGACTTCGGGGACGTTGTCAAGGTGCCCACTGGTCAGGGAATGACAAGTGTGTGCGTGCGTGTGTGTGCGTGCGAGAGAGAGCATGAGAGAAAGAAAGTGAGAGCGTGTGGAAGGGTGAGAGAGCGGGGGAAAAAACGGTAGGAGTGGCAAGAGCGCGATGGAGAGCAAGAGAGAAAGTGAAGAAGAGAGAGCAAGTGTCAGCCTGCGTGAGAGAGCGACGAAGAATACGAGAGTGAGACCGAGAGCGATCGAGAGAGTGAGAAGGAGGATATGAGAGAGTGAGCGACAGAGTGAGAGAAAATGAGACAGAGAGATATTTATTTTATTTTAAAATTCTATTCAAAAAATGTCTGCCCAATTCCAATTGACCTGCAGTTCATATTTTTGTCCACTCGGGGTCGCTAAATTCCACATTTTCGTATCGGCAGCTTTGAAAGTGTGTGGCTTGAAAGGCGGGGCCTGGCCCGGTGAGTGACGCGGGTGCGTACCTGCTTGGCGTCGTCCGCGTGGCAGGGCAACAGCAGAATCTGCGAGGCCGGGAAGGTGGCGGTGACCGACACGCATTTGTGGGCGTCGGGGTCATCGGGCGGCGGCGGCGGCGGCGGCGGCGTCACGCTGCTGTCGGATCTGCTGGCCCGCAGTGTAGATCCACTCCTGCACAAAGCAGTCACACGCTGTGTTCTTTTTACGCTTGCAAGCAAGTTGCCATCAGGCATGCGCACGCGCGGGCGCCTTTGTTTGATGGCTGACACGTGAGCGCCCCCCCCCTTTTTGGAAAAAAAAAAATCCTTTTCAATCTTTTGTTTTTCTGTCAATGCCAAGCAAAACCTGCACCGTAATGAGGTGACGGGAGCTCGTGCGCGTGAAGGCCAGTGAATGGAACGTCGACACGCGCGCCCAGGCGAAGCCGCGGTGAAATAACGAGCACGTTGTCAGACGTGGTTAGGAAGCGTTGTTCCTTCCGTCGGCCGCTTTCACCGCTTTGATCGTAAACGCATTCATTAACGTGGTGATTGACGCACGGCCGTTCATTTTGGTCGCGGCGTCACGGCATCACGTTCATCGTAATGGAGACGCCGAGTCGCGACCGCAAACGACCTCAATCGTGCAATAATCACAAGCTGATGTCTTTCAAATTGCCACTGTGAAACATCGCTTTTTGCTTGGATCGAGCGGCAGTTTGTTTGTTTATATCCGTGTCGTGTTTTTGATGCTAGGTGACGCGATTGTGTTCATTTTCATTTCGTTTGTCGCTCTGCTGCTTTTTCAAAAGTCGGAGTAGCATCCAAATGATTTTGGAGCTGATCAAATACCGGATCGAAAAGGACAGACAATTGATTTGTGCTGTGGGTCAAACTGACCCATTTGAAAAGTTGGAATATGAAACCTTTTTTTCTTCTCATTTTCTTGGAAGAAGAAGTCCAAGATGGCGCCCGAGTCTCTCAAGTGCCTTCCTTGCTTATTTTTTTTTGTGTGTTTTGTTATGTCGTGTGGACCTGATGTGGATTGTTTTCAGCATTTTTTTTTTTGGCCACGACATACGTCAAAGGAGAAGAATCTGTGCTTGGTGGTTGCGCCTTCTCGGCAGCACGCGTGTACCAGCACAGATTTTGATTGGGAGGAATGTCGGCGCCATTTGACTGTCGTTGCTGGACAGCCCAGAGGGCGACTGTGTTTTTTGCGCCTGTATTGGGAAGCCTTTTTCACAGCCCTGTTTTGTTCAGCGGAGATGTTGGCGCTGTTGGAAAGTCTGCGTTGGTGGTTTTTGGAGGAGAGAGGAGCGTCGGCGCGGAACACGGATGTGTATTTGGAACTGAGAGTTGCTGTTTGGAATTGAAGCGGATTCACATGGGGCAGGAGAAGTGAACCAATCTTGTTTTTTTTTTTTTTTTGTCAATAGAGGAGTTATAGCCAAGGTACACAAAATGGCTGCGTTAATTACAGTAGTGCTGACTGATTTTTTCCCCCCTAGTTTTTGTCACTACTTCAACTAAAATAAAACTGAAACTTTGGTGTTCAGCTTCTTGTTTGCTTTCAAACTTAGCTTGTCGCTAACGTGTGCACATTGTGACGTGTTTGATCCAGTGGTGAAAGGACACATCTAGAACTGCTGCAAACGACAAAACGTATGCAGGAAAAAGTGGTGAACAATTTCATGACCGCTGTTGTGAAAGTGCTTTATAAATAAAGACGCATTGTATTAAAAAAAAAAAAAACTACCAAAAAAAAATTCATTTGTGTTTGAAAATCTAAAATAAACGAACTGTTTTAAAGTCGGGACTGTATTTATGTTACTCCTTTATTTCAGAATAAAATTAATGGAAAATTAAATCATTTCTGATAAATAAATGTGAAGTGGAAAGTCCATTGTGTTATTCTTTTTTCAAAAAAATTATGAATTTATTTATTTGCTAATTCAAGGTGGTTTAGCGCAGCCCCGCTTGGCAAAGATGGCGACGTGTTTTTGTTGTTGTTTTTTTAAAGTGGAACGTCAATTCAGTTGCGCCCTGCGCAGAAGTGCTGCTTTTGTTGCCGCGTTGTGCTTGCAGTGTGGACCTGGTTGCGTGCGCGGCCGCCGTCCCGCTCCACGCATGGCGCCAACATGAGGACGGGCGTCTCCTGGCCGTCCACGCGGCGAGACTCCAAGCAGTTGTGTCGCTGTCGGATCGGGCCGTACTGCCAGTCCGAGTCGTCGGGGACCCTGATGGGGGCAAACACGACAAGAGTGGGCTGAAGACGGCCCAAGTGACACAATTCGTCCATCACGAGGCTCAACTTAGCCGCGTGATCTGAATGAAGTCGAGAAAAAGGAGCGTAAGTTCCATCACGTCCATCAAGATGAAGTGTTTGAAAAAGCACGCGGACTTTAAATACTTGAGCAACTTTCTCGGGGTGATCAATTGGAGGAAGTCGTTAATTCAATCTGGTATCTGGCCTCCACTTAATAAGCCCTCAAAAGGTGGAGAGGGGCCGCTCCCCCGAGAACCGCGCTCTTCATTTCCATTCGGGGGGGGGATTAACACCGTGCAACGCGCGCCAGCCTTTTTAACTCATTAGTGGACGTTTCCGTCGAAAGATTAGGCGGCCGGTGATGCCAGTTAGGAGGAAGAGAAATATGAACGTCAAATTTGGCCATGTGACAGTCCAAAGAGCAAAGTTGTAGAGACCTCGTGTTGCCATTGTGAGTAATGATGACACAGTTCATGGAATGAATGGTGAACGCCGTGTTAAAAATAAATAAATAAATAAATAAATAACCAAATAAATAAATAAATAAATAAATAAACAAACAAACAAATAAACAAATAAACAAACAAAGCAAGCAAGCAAATAAATAAATAAATAAATAAATAAATAAATAAATAAATAAATAAATAAATAAATAAATAAAACACACGAGCCATGTGGTGAATCGGTGTTTCTTCTTCTATGCCTGTGAAATATAATTTGGCCAATCAAAGTCCTTTTCCAGTCTTGTTTAAATTGTTTGACAGTTTCAGAAAAAAAAATCCATCAGCCACATTTCTTTTGCAAAAAAAAAACCCAACAATAACTCATTTTCTCTTCTTTTGGGTCAGAAACTGACCATTTTCCCCCCATTTTTTATTTTATAATTTTATTTGTGGTTTTATTGTTCTTTGTTTTGTCCTTGATTGTAAAGTGTCCTTGAGTGTTGTGAAAGTTGCTTATAAATAAAATTTATTATTATTATTATTTAAAATGTATTATTATTATTATTATTATTATTATTATTATTATTAAAGCGACCTACGTTTCACTGCTGCTTACTCAAGAGTGAGGTTGGAACAAACTTTTTTTTTTTTCCAGGCGAGATAAGTCAACTATTTCTTTTGTGATTTTTGTGCTCACCTTGTCACAATATTCTGTGAGGGATCCTTATAACATTGTGAGAAACTGTTCAAAATGGAAGCAATGAAAATGTTTGGAAGTAAACAAGTGAAAGAAAACCGAGACAAAAGTATCGCGACAGCTCCGGGAAGTTAAAGGCAAGAAAACGACCCAAAAACAAGAAACAGAAACAGGCGGAGGGACTTGAGTGACACTGACTTGAGTTGCGGGTAGACGTGCTCCAGGTACCACTTGAAAGGTTTGCACTTGAGCTTGCGCCTCAACTCCAGGCGGCCTCCGATGCTGCTGACCACAAAAGTCCCCGCGTCAGCCACAAAACCTCACATCGTCGCGAGATGGCGGGCGGCGGCGCGTCTGAATGTCAGCGCCGCGTTTGCGGGAGGCTGATAAACGCTGACATTTCAAACGCGGCCGACACCTTTTCTCATCCAAACGCAAATGAAGCAGCCGGGGGCCCTACCGGAGCAGCGTGACGGCAACGACGCCTTGGGATGCTCGTCAAATGTATGCGAGTGTGTGTGTGTGTGTGTGTGTGTGTGTGTGTGTGTGTTCTTACTCTCCGTACGATTTTCCTCGAGCCGCCGGCCGAGCCGAGTAGTAGAAGAGGCGAAAGTCGTCCATCCAAACCTCAGCGGTGCGCCGCGTGTTCCTACACACACACACACACACACACACACACACACACACACACACACACACGTTGTCACGCTTCAATTCTTGCACGTGATCACAAATGATCACCTCGTCCCCAGGATGAGAAAGTGCGCTGCGCCCCTCTGCTAACTTTAGCGGATGGGCAGATGCACGTCCTCCTTTGTTGCCATGGCGACATCCTGTCCTTTTGTGGGGGGGGGGCCCTCCATCAACACGACGCGTTCATACGCGACCTTTTATGATATTTATTAACCCCGATAAGGAGGAGCTCCATTGCGCATTTCTGTGGAATGCCCCGACGGATGAACTTCCTGTTCGCCGACTCCCATCAACGAAAAGCATTTATGCTAACAGCCTTTACGGACGTACTTGATGTACGTGTTGGCGCTGCCCTCCGGGAAGACGTAGGGATGTTTCTTCCGGAACACGTGACCCACGCGGCTACACGGAATGATCTCCAAGCTTCCGCCACACTGCCACACCCGGAAGGAGATCTCTGCATGCGCGCACACACAGAAATCCGAGATTTCATTTCACCTGGTTAGCACGTTCGCTCGTCAACTCCCTGAATGTGACCGGCTGACGCCCTTGTTTGATTGGCGGGCGTGTGGTGAAATGACTCACCAAAGTTCTCCCCGCCCCAGATGTCCATGGCCGTGTCGAACTTGCCCAGATGCTTGAACCACGAGCCGTCGATCACAAAGAGGCCGCCGGCGATGATGGGCGTCCTGTCAAGTGGCACAATCGTCAGCGTCCTGTTAGAATGAAACTCCTCTACAACGAAACCTACATGGGCGAAAATACCCTCTAGTGTGGAAAAAAAATCTTCACGCATTAACACCATGACCACTTTTCTGACCCCATACAACGAAAAAAAAAACGTGTTGCGTTATACGAAATCTTTTCCTCTGCTCTTGCCTCGCGACGAGATTCACTACAACGAAGTCTAATCCAACAGCGAACCTCTACTGCTTCGTTCGGAAACGGCAACAGCAACCACCACACTGGTTTACACATGCGCGGTAGTCCAGGAAATATTTGTTAATGTTAGTTTCAGGCGCAGCAAGAACGTTGCATTGCTAAAATGTCAAGCAGCTAAGACAAGAAGAGCTCTGACGCTGGAAGGGAGGGTAAAAGTGATCAAAATGAAAGACGGAGGAAACCAAATAAAAGACATTATCCAAGAAATTGATATAAGTGAAAGTGAATGCTGATCGTAAATTTCGCAATTTCTTTCCCTTTTTTTCTTTCTACACTGACTATATGAAGTGTCAAATAAGTGTATGCTTATATTGCACATGCACTATTGGAATAAAAATACATATGTTTGTGTGTGCATGTACACATCCGTTTGTGTGTGTGTTTACATCTGAGATCAAATTTTCTACAGTGAAAAACCCCCTGTTGTGAAAAATTTCTTGCTGCAAACATGATTTCGTTGTAGAGGAGTTTCACTGTATTCGTGTGTGTGTGTGTTTACATCTGAGATCAAATTTGCTACAGTGAATGAATGAATGAATACTTTATTGTCATTGCACACTTGTTACAACGAAATTTTGCGGGAGCCTCCACCCCTTAAGTGTCGTGAAATCAAAAAATATATAAATACATTGCACTCCCCTGGACTTACACACAATCATATGCACATGTTTAAAATTAATAAAATTAAAAATTAAAAAAATTAATGAAAAATAAAAAATAAAAACCCCCTGTTGTGAAAAATTTCTTGCTGCAAACATGATTTCGTTGTAGAGGAGTTTCACTGTATTCGTGTGTGTGTGTGTGTGTGTGTGTGTGTGTGTGTGTGTGTTTACATCTGGGATCAAATTTGCTACAGTGAATGAATGAATGAATGCTTTATTGTCATTGCACACTTGTTACAACGAAATTTTGCGGGAGCCTCCACCCCTTAAGTGTCGTGAAATCAAAAAATATATAAATACATTGCACTCCCCTGGACTTACACACAATCATATGCACATGTTTAAAATTAATAAAATTAAAAATTAAAAAAATTAATGAAAAATAAAAAATAAAAACCCCCTGTTGTGAAAAATTTCTTGCTGCAAACATGATTTCGTTGGAGAGGAGTTTCACTGTATTCGTGTGTGTGTGTGTGTGCGCGTGGTACTTGATTGGCAGGGTGGGGTCAGTGCGGCGATCCCTCTCCTCAGGTGATAGGCCCTCCCACTTGAAATGAAGACTCCAGTCAAAACCTAATGAGCAAAAAAAAAACAAAACAAAAAAAAAACATGAAGATAAAGGATATACCTCGCCTTTGTGATATTAACCCTTTCATGCACTCTGTAACCTGATCACATGATAAACTGTCCACTGTAGTGACCGCTGTCCCTGAAAGGGTGAAACCTGAGTCAGGTTTTAGGTCCATGATTTTAAACCCAGGTCGGGCGGTCAATCTTTGAGATTAGATCCAAAGACAAGAAGACAAGGCAAAGTGGTTTTGGGTGTGGTGTTGGCGTACCTCCTCGTAGATCAGCCGAGGCGGCCACATAGGCAAAGGTGTCCATGTTGATGATATCAATGACGGGGCTCACCACCCTGGTCGGGTCCTGAAAGAAGAACAAACGTGGAAAAAACCAAACAAAAAAACGCAAAGCGCGGACAAGCATGCAACAACAAGCATGCCATGGTTGGAAAAGTTAATAAAATAAAATATCGACCGATGCTAAATTGGGGCTTGTAGGCGCAGCTCTAGTTTGTTAATATTAGACGGAGCACAAGGCATCCCGACTTTCCCCGGTGACATCCAATAAAAGATCGGCCCGGCGAAACCTTTGCAACTTTCCGGCTCACTAGCGCCCCCGTTAACCTTTAAATGAGATCCCGAGTGGCCGTTAAAAGAGGATGTGGACCGGCTCCAAAGTGGCTGTGGCGTCCCGTCGCCTCATGACGGGGATGAAAAGCCGGCTGCAGCTGGCGGCTTTAATGGCGGCGCGTGCCACCATTAGCGTGCTCAAACGACCGCCGATAATATTAGCCGGCAGGTGGGACGGTCGCGGGCCATTAGCTGCGGCCTGCGCATGCAGAGGACGTCGGCTGTGTCCGCTATACGCAGTCGGCCTCTTGAAAACCAGTTGGACGCCCCGTGTTCGATTGAACAACGAGTTTTGTTCAACCGGCAAGCTCACCGTTACCTCCAGCAAGGAGCCACTTGAATACTTGGCGGCTTTTACGACAAACCGTTGCAGGACTGGACCAGGGGTCGGATCTGCAACTGTGATGTCAAATCAGGTTTTAGAGATTCCACTTGGGTCAGGTCTGAAATCTGTGACTTAGTTTCAACATCCATCCATTTTCCAATCCGCTCCATCCTCACAAGGGGGTTGCCGGAGCCTATTCCAGCTGTCCCCGGGCAGTAGGCGGGGGACACCCTGAACCGGTTGCCAACCAATCGCAGGAACACACAGATACGAACAAACATTGGTGCTCACAATCACAACTTTGGACAATTTTGAGTGTTCGATCAGCCTGCCATGCATGTTTTTGGAATGTGGGAGGAAACCGGAGTACCCGGAGAAAACCCACGCAGGCCCGGGGAGAACATGCAAACTCCACACAGGGAGGCCGGAGCTGGAATCGAACCCGGTACCTCTGCACTGTGAGGTCGACGCGCTAACCACTGGACCAGCGGGCTGCCAGCTTCAATATTTTTCAGGTTAAACGTCATCTTTGGTGATTGTGATGATCATAAAGTAGCAATTTATGGCTTTCAGGGACAGCGGTTACGAAAGTGGACAGATTATTATGTTAGCAGTTTACAGGGGCCATGGAAGGGTTAAGACTGGGCCTAGGTCAAGTCCTAGATATCTGAGACCAAGACTAGGATCACTTGTGAACATTTGAGCGTACGTTTTTAACAGTAAGTTTATTTAGCGACACGAGGGTGAAGTTAAGAGACCAGAAATATTGTTCTCATTTGAGCAAAGAAGGACTTTGCCCACTTTGGGGCCAGCGCAAGGCCTTGTGTTTGCTCCGTGAAGGGTCTCTCGGGTCGCAACTTTCCCTACCCGCCGGCCGGACTTGACAACATTCAAGAAGCCGCCTCTCCCTCCATCGACGACGCCCGTATTTCCATCTCGACACAAAGTGCACACCGCCAACGCCGCGTGATGCGCTGACTCTTCCATCTCACGCACACCCACTGAGACAGAATATGGATGACGCATGTTCAGATGTTGCGCATGCAAATACTTCGTTTTTTTTTTTTCTCTCCTCCAAATTCCGCTGTTGAAGATTGCAAATTTCCACATTGCGAGACAAATGAAGGGTTTCTTATCTTATCTAAACTCATTCACTCCCAAAGACGGTTTTAAACGTCTTTTCAAACTTGGACCGGAATTGGCTGGTACTGAATGAGTTAAAAAGGGAGGTGAGAGAGACGCACGTCTCAGAGCGGAAAGGTCATTGATGTCAGGAAAAAATAAAATAAAAAATCTCGCTGGGGTTCGGAGGGCGGGCGCAGAGAAGGAAGACACGTCAGGTGAGCCAGCAACAGAAATGAAGACTGACAAGAAGGAAGCCTGAAAAGATGCAAAAGAAACGCCAAACAAAAGGAAGACGAAGGAGGGAAAGGCGAGGAGGCGCCTGCTTTGCGGCGAGGCGCAGACCTGCTGGATCCTGTGAAGGAGGGGCGGCAGCCAGTCCTTGTTGACCTCGCAGTGGCTGTCCAGGAAGGCCAAGACCTTCGCGCTGGCCGCATCGGCGCCGAAGACCCGGGACCGGATCAGACCTGACGCGCGCACACAGCAGCGTTAACCATCGTGCTTCCTTCCGTTTGACCTTTCTTTCTTTTCATTCGGTTCAATTCCTTTTTCAGAATACCTTTTCTTCATTTTTTTTTTGGTCCACTTAAAAAAAATAAGAAATTATAATAATTATAAATAATTATAAAAAAAAAAAAGTTAAGAGTTTTACGTTTGTGCGTTTTTTTTGAACATGGACTATGTGACGAGCCCAACATAAAAAAAAAATAAAGATCCCTCATCTCTTCGGTACTTCGTTTCCGAGCCGGCGGTCGGTGTTGCTGTCGCGCGGGGGGGACGTAACCTTCTAACAAGAGCGCCGCGCCGCAGCAGACAGGAAGTGAGTCAGCATCCTGACTGCCTGCATGCGCAAATGAGCTTGTTAGGCAAGCCCGTGTTCTATTCTGTTTCGACTAAATGCTTCGATCAATATTCACTGACATGAAACCGTGTGTGTGTGTGTGTGTGTGTGTGTGTGTCAGTGACATTGTCAGAAGTTTCACGCGGTGCCGTCGGGCCGAGGCTCAGCCAATTTAAAATCCCATTTCATCCTCAATAAGGCTTTATTTTCTGGTTGGGTGCACGCACGCACACACGCACAGGCGCACACACGCACGCACGCACGCACGCACGCACGCACGCAGAAACAATGAAGAATGAGGGATTTTAAAAAAAAAAAAAAAAATTTTAAACAACTGCTTGTGTGTGCGCGCGCGCGGCAAGCAGTATTGGCTCGCGTGTATTTATGGCCGTTGAAAAGACAATCAAGAAAGACGACCCGAAGTCATAAAGCGTTAACGAGCCAAATGGAGAAAATTGAAGGTGGGCGGCGACACGGTGCGGGACGCCTTCGCCTTCCTGCCGTCAAAGAAGGTGAACGGGGAAGGAAAAGGACGAATGTCGCTTTTCAGTCCACGAAAAGGCACCGGCAACTTAGACGCTAATGGTTGTTAGCATATAGCGAACGCAATAAATTAAAAAAAAACAAGTCGAGTCACGACTGCGCTGATGGCAAAAGCAGCAGCAATAAAAACATCACATTTTTTTTATTCTTGATTTATTTTTTGTTTGCCAGCATGCGGTGCGACGGGTGCAAACGGCGAAAAGCTCGCGCCGCTTAAATCCGCGCATTGTGTCGCTGTCACGTTCATTTGGCATATGGCGTTCGGTCTCATTCTATTTTTAAGAGCGTGAAAAAAAACGATCCGGGGAGCGTGACGACGCAGCGCAACCGCCGCATTTAGTCGGATTCAGACACGTTGGACACGCGCCCAAACCGTCTGCCCTCTTAAATCCGCGCATTGTGTCGCTGTCACACATATATATATATATATATATATATATATATATATATATATATGTGTGTATGTGTGTTCAAACATCCATCACTGAAATGGTTACATATGCCTTCCCTGTTACTGTTTGTATTAGCATTAGATTGTTTTGTATTGTTTTGTGTTTTTTGTTATTGTAAAGTGTCCTTGGGTGTCTTGAAAGGCGCTTATAAATAAAATGTATTATTATTATTATAAGCTAACTGCTAAATGGCCTGCCGCCATCCAGGGAGTCATAGTTCACGTGGTAACAAATGACACTGCCCATCAGCAGTCCGAGCTCACCAAAGCCGATTCTAAACGCCTTTTCTATTTTGCTACCCCATTCACACCATCACAGACACCTCCAAACGCAGCGTTAAGTCTGCTAACAAAGGCAACCACCTCAACATCCCACCCAGTTATCCTCATAATGGCTTCCAGCACATGTTTATTTACTCCTACCACTCAGTCAACACCCTTCCCGTCATTTTGGTCTCATTACCGCTCACTTTCCCACCACAACCGCCAAATCTTCCCAACTCAGCAGCATTCTCAGCATGAAACTTGCCCCTTTTCAACACCCGGTCTCCAAACACCAAACCTGTCATGTTCGGCTCTGCTTTGTTTTTGTTTCAGCATCAATCGGAGTGTTGGGCGTCACAGCGCACCCGCGTCTTGTCATGCAATCGAGCTTCTTTGTATTTAACGACTCCGACTTCTGCTTCTCTTTGTCGGATAAATGACCTTGATCGCTGTTCATGCCCAAGTGCCGCTTTCTAGACCTCGTCACTTTAGCCTCGCTAGATTTTGGTTTTGTACGTCATTTCGTTATCAAGCAATCTTAGATCTGCCCCTACCAACCTCCTCACCCCTCCCATCCGAACCAAGCACCCGACCTGGGGAGACTTCTCTATCGCCGCCCCCTCCCTCTCGAACTTGCTCCCTCATCACCTCAGACACACTCATACACTCCCCTCTTTTAAAAATGTGCCACTAAAAAACATTTATCCTTTTTTATACACTATTGCACCCATATAGTTTTTAAAATTAAGATTCTTATTTTTCGATTTTGTTACATGCCTAATTTATCGTTTTTGTTGTTACCATGGCATGTGCCTTTGAGTGTATTTAAAGCGCTACACAAACAAAATATATTCATCCATCCATCTATTTTCCGATCCGTTTTATCCTCACAAGGGTCGCGGGGCTATCCCAGCTGACTTCAGGGAATAGACGGGGGGCACCCTGAACCGGTTGCCAGCCAATCGCAGCTCACAATCACACCTCGGGACAATTTAGAGCATGGGTGTCAAACTCATTCCACATTGTGGGCCACATACGGCCTCGGTAGAGGTCAAGTGGGCCGGACCATTAAAATGATACCATACGCTGCTATAATTAACCGAAATATGTCTTTCCTTTGTTTTGGTCTAAGGAAGCACAAGAACATTCAGATGCAATTGACTTTTATCATTCACATATATGCATTACAACTGATCCCACTGATTGTACAACGGTATTGAAAAATATAGTAATGCACTTTAAGATTCCCCTCGAATGGGTCTGGCCTTGATGTGGCGAGGTGGCTTGTGTGTCCCAGTGACCCTGGAGAGCGATACTGTCGGGAGCTTGCTCCTGGTAGGGTCACCCATGGCAGGCCGGTCTCAGGGTAGGTTCCAGACAAACAAAGACCCCAGCGTGTTGGTACGCTGTGAGGCGGCAGCCCGCTAACCGACTATCCTGCGGAGGGCTAACAACCCACCCAGGAGAAACCCCTTTGTTACTGAAACTGACCAGAGAAAGAAGCCGGACTGACCAACACGGTAACGGACCCCAGCCTGCCCCGACCAACGAGCACGGATCGACCTTCGTCGAAAGACCCGTGTCGCCACCTGGAATGTCCAGACACTCCTTCGCCCGGAGCTGCCACCCTGCTGTCCCGAGAGCTCTGCCGTTATAACATCAGCCTGGCAGGGCTCTGTGAAGCCCGATGGCAAGGCAATGGCGAAACAACAGCAGGCAACCATTGCTACATCTGGAGTGGCCCCGAGAGTCGGACCGGCCTTTACGGTGTGGCTCTTGCCATTCCAAAAGCCCTCCGGAGGGCCCTCATCAGCTGGACGCCCATAGCGACAGACTACTGTCTGCACGCTTTCTCCACCATCACGGCAAGATGACTGTTATAGTCGCCACGCCCCACTGACGTCGCTGATGAGGAAGCGAAGGGCGCGTTCTACGACCAACTCCACCAGGCTGTCTACCAAGCCCCACCACACGACATCACCATCATCCTCACTGGCGCCAACGCCACTCTATCCATCAGTGATCGGCCCCTGGATCACCTGTCGGCACCACCTTTGTTGACAATACAACAAACGACAATGGCAACCGCCTCCTCCTCCTCTGCCACCAAAACAACCTCTGTGTTGCTGACACCTGGTTTCCCGGAAGCGCGTCCATCACTGGACGTGGTACAGCCCAGATGGCAGAACAAGGAAGGCGTTGGACCACATCCTCATCTCACGACGCTGGAAGTCGTTTGTCACCAACTGCCGGGTGTTCAGAGGAGCACAGCTTGGCAACACAGACCATCGTCTGCTGGTGGCCCAGCTTAAGCTAAAGCTCCGAGCCATCCAGCACAAGACTCTGCCTCGCCCCGACTCCTCCCGACTCAGCGACCCCAACATCGCCACAGACTTCAGTTGCTCCATTCACCGCACTCTCGATGCCCTGGCCCTGACAAACTGACAGACTGGGTGGCCTTCAAGGAAAGTGTCCTCCAGTCTGCCCACAATGTCCTCGGACGCTCACGATCCTTCCGAAAGCCCTGGATATCAGAGAGGACACTAAACATCATCGACCAGCGGCGTGTGGCCCGGCTCGAGGCAACCTCCCGGAGTATCGGAGACTGAACCGCCTGCGCAATGTGGCCATCGCTGAAGATAGGGAGAAGTTTTGGCAGGCAGAAGCCCAACAGCTTGAGTCCGCGGCCAACAACAACAACATGAGCCGCGTATTCAGTCTACTGCGCCAAGCCCGCAGCGGCCCACACATAAAGACAGCCCTGGTAAAAGACTCCGACGGCAATCTCATTACAACAGAAGCCAACTGCCTCTCGCGCTGGAAGGAGCACTTTAGCCTCCTCTTGCAGCATCGCACCATCCCGGCTGATCCCACCCTCCTAGAGGCTGCAAACACTGCACCCCCTAGCTCCACCTGCTGCACAGACCCTGTCACACCCGAGGAAGTGAGAGCTGCTCTGAAGAAGCTAAACATCAAGAAAGCCCCCGGTATCTGTGCCATTACCGGCGAGATGCTGAAAGCTGGCGGTGATGGCATGGTGGAGTGGCTAACCCACCTCTTCAATCAGGTGTGGGAAACGGAGCAGCTGCCCACCGACTGGACCAGAGGGGTCATCCTGCCCTTCTGGAAACGCAAGGGTGACAGGCTTGTCTGCGGAAACCACCGAGGAATCACGTTACTCTCCATCCCGGCAAGGTCTTCACCAGGATCTTGCTCAGTCGTGCCCTTCCAGCGATCAGAAGCCGCCGCCGTCCCCAGCAGGCTGGCTTTATGCCCAACCGCTCCACAACTGACCACATCTCTGCCGTTCGTTTGCTGATCGAGAAGACCCGTGAATTCCGTAAAGACCGCCATCTCTACATCGGATTCATCGATCTGAAGGCCGCCTTTGACACCGTCTGCCACTCCTCATTATGGAACATCCTCCAAGCCCTCGGAGCACCACCCAAGATCATAGCCCTGTTTAAGCTGCTCTACAGCAACGCAGAGAGCTGTGTCCGTATCAACGGCATTGATTCCGACTGGTTTACCATCTCCAGTGGCGTTCGCCAGGGCTGTGTGGCTGCTCCTGACCTTTTCAATTGCATCATTGACCATCTGATGCTCAGGGTTTGTGAGCGCATCCCCGGAGTGTCTCTCGGCAATTACCACCTGACTGACCTGGAGTATGCTGACGACACCATCCTGCTCAGCACTTCCTACAGCCAGCTGAGAGACGCTCTGGGCATTTACAGTGAAGAGGCAGCGGCTAGGCCTCCAAGTGAGTTGGACTAAAACTAAGTTCATGTATGTCGGTGATGGACCAGATCCACCTTCCATCCACATTGGTAGCGACATCGTGGAGCCTGTTAAGAGCTTTGTGTATCTGGGGTCCATGGTGACAGACAATGGGGACCTAAAACCAGAGATTCTTCGCAGACGAGCCCTGGCAGCATCTGCTCTGCAGTCTCTCTGGAAACCACTCTGGCGGCACCAGACCATCTCGCGCAAGACGAAGCTCCGGATTTACAACTCTGCCGTACTCTCGATCCTGCTTTATGGCTCAGAAACATGGCCCCTGAACGACACCCTGGCCAAAAGAATCAATGGCTTTGATAGCAGAGCTCTCAGAACCATCGAGAACTTCAGGTGGCCCCAGCGAGTCTCCAATGAAGAGCTCAGAGCCCGCACGTGCCAGCCCCGAGCATCTTCCTTGGTCGCACAACGCCGCACCCGCTGGTTCGGCCATGTCCTTCGCCTACCACCAGACCATCCGACACGAGCCAGTCTTCAGTTCGACCCAAAGGCCGCAGGCTGGAGACGACCACGAGGGAAGCCCCGCACTCGATGGCTCGACGTCGTTACGGGCGACCTCCAACAACAGGGAGTTGCTGTGGAGGATGCAGAACAGCTGGCACAAGACCGCCGGCACTGGAAAAACCTGGCTCATCTGGTCGGCTCAACGCACAGGGACGGGACCCCCGGACCTTCGCTGGAGCACTAACTAACTAACTAACTAACTTTAAGATTACCGTAAATGAGATTTATAAAGAAAGGAATTTTTCAACCATTTACACATGTGCATATAAAATCTAAATTTAATCCCTGCCTACACCTTACAATCTAAGTGCGATTAAATGTGGAAAAGAATAAAGTATTCACATGTCCTTGATATACGTCTGCTGTGTCTCAGTGAGAGATGAAGTGGCTGTTGTCTTCTTCTCTGATCAAAACGGTGTGTCCCCTATCGGATGCTCAATTAATTGCACCTTTTTAAAAATATGAATTCCATGTTTTTTATGCATTATTTTCACTTTTAAATTATCTCGCGGGCCTGATGGAGCCTCCTTGGGGGCCGGTTCCGGCCCAGGGGCCGTATATTTGAACCCTGCACCTATGCACTGCGAGGCCGACGCGCTAACCAGTTGACCACTGGGCCGCTCATAAAATGTATTATTATTATTATTATGATTAATATTATGATTACTGCGATTGGCTGGGATAGGCTCCAGCACCCCCCGCAGTCCTTGTGCAGATGAAGCGGTTCGGAAAATGAATGAATGAATGAATATTATTATTATTAAGGTAGTGGACAAAATGCTATGTGGTTGTTTTGAATGCACAATTCTCTATTCGTTTAGTCTTCTATTCAATTGGGAGTGGCTACGAACACCTTCAAATCTCTTTTTGATGTGTTCACTATTCCCCCCCTCCCCAAATCCGGAATGGGATCTTGTCCGTCAGGTCACTCTGAATACTTACATACTTCAGAAATGCTAATTCACACACGAGCATGTTACTGAAAAGAAAAACACACACACACACACACACACACACACACACACACACACACACACACACACACACACACACACACACACACACACACATACCTTCTCTCTTACTGTTGTGTAGACATTTGACTTTGGGCAATTTGGTGAGAAGCTGACAGTCGCTGCCTGAAACAACAACAAAGACAACAACATGAAACGCACAAAGCGCTGTGTGCGTCATTGTTTGTCACGGAAAGCAGCTCAAGGATGAATTATTAAAATGAACGACAAGATGAGGGTTGACTCGGGGTGCGTTTGCTGCAAAAAAACACAAAAAAACAACTTCTCATCCTCTGTCCCCAAAATTTTATGAGGACTGAAAACCCTGCAGCCAGCATCATTTTGGTTGTTTACATGCAGCATCTGTCATTTAGATTTGCGTTCTCTCCCCTGATGGGACCACTGCACAACTTGCTCAGAGTTGGTCTACTTTCTTCTGCGGGTTCACTTTTCCTTTTGGCGAGAAGGACGCCGCGGGTCTCTGGGGACGAGCGGTTGCAGCTGGATGACCGCTACGCTCTCTGACCGCAAAATAGACGCCTCACTTTTCACCTGACTGCTTGCATGTGTGTGTGTGTGTGTGTGTGTGTGTGTGTGTGCGCGCACCCACATCTGTACCTTTGTACAAAGGCATTGAGATAGGAATTTAATTCATCAATGGATCGCGCTCATAACTCAAATCATGTGCATCTCAAATGATCTTTCCCCATTGAAATGAATGCAAATGCCATTAATCCGTTCCACCTTCCCATCAAAACCATCATGTTTTCTCAATGACGAAAATAACATTCTGCCAAACTGTTTTTTAAATAAGGAAAATAAAGAACTGTGTAATATGTGTTACATAAACAGAGCTGTCCAACGATTAAAATATTTAATCTAATTAAAAACTCAACTGTCATAATTAACTCAAATTAACTAAAAATGAATCGTGATTACTCACGCATTTTTTATCGTTTCTGAATTTCCTTTTATATTTTTTTTGTCCTATTTTCCCCCATTTTAATGCTCTCATCAACATGGAATCACGAATCCGTTTTCTATGTGCAAAATGCAAATATTTACTGAAATAACAATTTCGATTTTCAATTTTACATGAACATTTTTCACTTGGAGCAGTTATTCACACATTATCTCTCACACAATATTACTGTCCATCAACAACAGTGAAAACAATATTTTGTCACACAACAGCTGCTTGAACAGCTCTTTTTATGGAATCAAAACAAGCAATATAACATTAGAAAGTGCACATCTAAGGTAAACTAGTACTCCGCCTATAGTGGATTTAAGCCATGGTTGCAGACTTCGTTTTTCTCAAATTTGCTTTGAACACAGCAGACAGGCTATGTTGATTCTGTTGGTCCTTCTTGCTCGGAAGTCTCTCTACGGTTTTGTGTCGACATCATTTCGGATGACTACACTTGGTTAGATGACAACACTGGAGACGTTTTATTTTCAGTGTTCGCTAGGTCGCTAGCACTGCACCGCTGAACTCTCGATGTGCCTCAGCGCACCGTCGCTGACAGGCGAACACAGAGAAGCTCCACCCACTTTACTTATATGGCCGCGGAACACCGTAACCTTCCACACAAAATAGTTCCAAACAAGCAACAATCGCGTCAGTGGCATACATCGCATGCGACAGGCTACCTGCTCGTTATTCACCGGAGGCTAGTAGTGGAGTTGTTCAGTTAATTCCGTTTTTCACGGCCCCCTGAATAGGGATCGTTGGTCAGCATGGAAGGATCTCTCGTTCTGTACTTTTTGGATCATTTATTGGAGCACTTTGCAGAAGTAGTGGTTGTAACATAAGTAGTATCAGAAGCAGCACCATACAACACAAACATATCAAGTCGAATCGAACAAAAGAACTACACAGTCCCAACAGTCCATCCCGGAAGTGGAGCGCCGGCATGATTAACCCCAGCTGCAACGCGAATTTGCTTCGTTTAAACGTCAGATTGCAGCCGAGCAAACATGACAACTATGCAAAAATGAGCTAAATAACGACACCCCTGTTCTAGCAACATTTTAGCCCACGCTGTTTAAATTGCCGATTGCGAACGGTAACTGACCGTGATTGCGATGCCATGCAGCAAACATAAAGCACAAGGGACACAATGCAAAGCAGACAAACAAAGCAACCGATCGTGACCGAATCTAAAAGCTAACTTTACACATCTGACTTGATTAGAAAAGCACAGCGCTGCCGTGGCTGGCAAAACAAACGTGCGTGGACCTGTGCAGCGCGCTTGATGTTTTGTTTCTGGTTTGTTTCTAGAGCAAGGTCGCATCCGCTGTGACGTCTGCCGCGTTAATCTCGCGAGAACATTTTTAATCCCGTTAAAATTTGATTTAAATGAACGCCGATAAAAACGCGCTAAACTGACAGCTCTAATAAACATACAGTGATAATATTGAAATAGAATCAGAAATAATTTGGTCACGCTTTCAATTGTACCGCTCATTCTGGTGTGTGCACCTTGGCCACTTGGGGGCAGTATAAGACAGCCATTCTGATATACCTGTATTGTGCTAAAGACTCAATTCCTCTTCTGGCTTCTCATTACGGCTGAAATACCAGCGGTTCGTAGCAGAGCGCATACGTGTGCCTTGTTATATTGTCTGTTGAAATGTGTTGCTGCACCGCGTGTGTTCATGTTTGTGCGCGTGCGCTCACCATCATCGCTGAAGTCGTCCACCAGAATGATCTCATGGATGAGATGAACAGGAGTTCTGTTTAACACACTGACAGAGAAACACATCGTGTCACACACACACACACACACACACACACAAGCACAGAGCTGCGGAATCCATTACGTGTGCGTGGCACACCATTTGTGTGCAGTCATGGAAAAAGTCAGACTAAATTCCCTCCTTGGAAATGTGTTGGCTTTCTGTTGCCCGGGAAGGAAAAATATTTCATTAAACCTCAAGATTGAGACATCAAAAATTCATAAGTTGCAAGCGCCAAAATGAGAAAATGTCTTTTTGTCCGAGCATGGCTTTTATTTTCAATATTTACACTCGGCTCTGGCTGCCGCCGGCAGATGGGTGGGGGGCTAGGGGGGGGGGGGGGCACCGAGATGACAGGAAGAGGAAGGCTGAACATAATAAGTGGGCTTCACGTCCCACTTAGATGCATTTGAACACAATAAAACGGGCTGCAAATCATGATGGTGCTCGTATGAACATAAACAGGATTCAAATTCCACTGCGGAGAGCATGAACGCAATAAGTGGCTTCAGCTCTTACAGAGACCGAACTTGGAATGAATGCTTGGGTTCTGATCAGAGATGGGCATTTCATGCCCGGACGGACGTCCATTTTTAGGACGGGGGATGAGAAGTTTTTCTCAAAAGGTCGGACTAAGAAATAACAAGGGCCAGAGTGTAGTCAAACACTGTATTTTCTTAACAGCCTTTTAACAGCGCAAACTTTTTTCATCTCAACAGTATTTTTATTGCAACACTGCCACCTAACGTACAGTTAGAAAACATAACAAAGTACCTACGGACACGGACGATCAATCCAGCCGGTTAAGAAAGCTGAGGGACAGATTTCTAAAAGTCAAGTTTTTATGAATATTATTCTATTTCATCATAGCGGCTATTTTTATGTTGTGAAATACTAATTGCTTCTCACTAAGACATGAAAAATATATCAAAGGTTGATGTGAGCATTAAGTCAAAAATGTCAACATCAATTTGGGTGACCATCGATTTTAGCTTTAGACGTTTCGATTCTTTCATTATGCGTTTTGACTGTCACGTTGCGTCTTTTTACGGCAAGAGAGAAGGGACATATTACATTAGTGTGGGCAACTAAAGAGACACTCGAACAGTTTAATACAAGAGTCCATGCGAGCCAGAAACTCTTTGGGAAAGTAAAATGAATGTAAATATTCCTTTTCTTTTCAATTCTGTAGCAGACAGAACCGGATCGAAGCGATATGTCAGCCCATCCGCCATATTGTATGTGGCATTAATATTAGCCTTAATGAGCTTGGATCACATCATACAATCAAAAGCGATCATTCCGTATTCATCCAGTAAGTTTTTGATTGATGATGCATCGAAAAAGAAGGAAGCATATTCACAATTGACTTCACTTAACCTACATAAATATGAGAATAATAACGTGCAACTCTCACATAAATCAAATTCATTCATCTGTACCCCTCCAAAAAGTAGATGAAATGAATACGAGCGTAATAAAGTTGGCTGGAAACGATAACGGAATGAATATGCCGATAAGAGGCGGGGTTCGGAGCGGGCTGGCGTGAATCAGCATGCGATATGGATCAGGAGCTGGTGTCGGTGACGAATTGCCGGAAAGATCTGCATGGCGACTGCCCGTCTCGTCAGGGCTTGATCTATCGGCGATCGCGCTGGCGGCAACGGCGACGCGACATAATAAGCAGAGTTGCGACTATGATGGTTTGAACAGGAGCCGCCACCCAGCTGAATAGGAGCCCGGCGAGGGGTCGAAAGTCCACGGAGGTCACATAATAAGTTCTTCCCACTCGGATAAATATAAATAATGAGGCGTCGGGCGTTTGAGGGGCTCCACAAGCAAAGTCACTTTTCATTTGTCGATTGAAAATAAATGCACAAGCACGGATGGATTCAGATTCGGCGGCTGCTTTGCTCTGCGCCATCCGTCAAATTAAACGTTTTTCAAAGTAAAAGCACATGTTTGCTGTCAGAATAGATGTATTCCCGTATTTACTCTTATTGTATTAACAAAACATTTGCTCAGGAGCGTTTCCTTGCAAAAACCTCATTCACGGTGGGATGTGTTTACGATGAGTGGTTCGTCCGTTTGGGAGAGACCAGTCGGTTCCTGTTCTCAGGTTTCAAGCTAACACCGTTTGATGGAGTTCACGGCCGATTATGAATACGTTAACTGCTGCTTATGAAGATAACATCAACCCCGGGACGACGCACTGCGGGACGTCAACGGCTGCAATCACGGACCACTGACCCCCAGGATGACCCGTCTGACCACATCAGGAATGAACTGAATGGCCCATTTAGGGAATTCATCGCTGTTCTGAAACGTGTGGACACTCCCCAAACTGCTGCGGGGCTGTCCAGGGACTGCAACGGTTTACACATCTCAGCAGATTGTGAACCGAGACATGTCTCAGCGCACTCTGCTTGCAAGAAAAACAACTGTGCTTGCCTCTTAGTCTCGCTTATGTTTTAAAGTTTGCAATCGGGGGGTCTGATTAAATCCAAGAACTGACCTTTTGAAACTGCCCGAAAATATTTACTGTCGAGAGGCAGAAACTCGGAACCTTTTGAGCAATTTAAAGTTGGACAAGGTCTCTCACCAATTAACTGCCAATTAAATTCAAAATCAATCACTGTATTTTCCGCACTAGTGCAGGAAATACGGTAATTGTTTTACCTCCACCTCTGAGTATTATTGTCGTAGGATAGACCAGTCCCACGCAGGCCCAGCGAAAGCCCACTGGCTGATGTTCCCGTTGTGCATTTTGCCACCATGACGAGTCAGGCGGTGACCTTCTGAGGAGAGGAGAAAATGATCCCTCTCAAGTTTAGTTTGTTGGAGAGAAGAAGCACGGAAGCGCCATGCTAATCTCATCGCCCGACTTCTCCCACAACGCCTCCGTCAGCTCTGATGAGACGATCAATTGTCAGATTGCGGCTTGATTAAATATCGACAGCGAGAGAAGAGAGCCAGATCGAGAAAGCATGTCTTTTATCAAAGGCGAACGGCAACGTGCACGAGGAACCAAAGCCGGCGGGTGTTGACGCCCCCCCCCCGCCCGCCGACTCTTCCCCGCACGCCCCAAGCCGCAACGTGAAGCTTTATCCCATTAAATTGAAAGAGACAACACCGGTTTTATCTTTTTCTTTCAGACCACCGTTACTAAATTACTAAATTAAAATATTAAAGGATTAGACATACACGCAAAAAAAAAAAAATCAAAGCACTCCACTTACTCAGGAAAGTTACACAAAAAAATAATCCACTTTTTCTTTGCTGATCTCAACTACTTTAAAGGAGAAATTGTGAATATGTGACTTTGTGTTAGTTCTTCTTAAATCGTGGAGCGCAATGCGCTGCAAGCCCCCCCCCCCCGCCCACCGCCGAACATGTGACGGTAGGGTAAGTGCTTTATTTATTTATTTGCTTTTTTGCGGCACTACAACAAAGTGGACTTGCACATCCACTACAGTAGGGGGCAGTGGTGATCACTTTTTTTTACAGACTAAATTATTAAGAACGTTATTCTACATTTTTATTTCTTCTTTTCTTTCACGTCGGACACAATGTGACAGGCAGAGAGGCGCACTGAAAACAACGTGATTGACAAATAACACGATTTGCAGTCTGTCCTGTTTTACGTGCATGAGCCGTCGATCCACTTTGACTTTGATTGCATTGACGTTGTTTTGATGTGCTCTGCAATAATTCTAACGATCCAGACGAAATACATAAATAAACATCCGTCCGCCCATTTCGACAAATGGCCCACCCTGGACTGGTCGCCGGCCAATTACAGATAATCAACGTAGAGATGAAGCGATACCGTTCACCTTGGGGGTCCCGGATACAAAAAGGGGGAATCACATGGGACAATGGACTCACGCGAAGCCATGGGAGGGAGGAAGACTGAGCCTCCAAATACCCGAAACATTGAAGCTACGTTTAAGTGATGAAACGAAGACACACAAATTGACGTGTGTGTTTCTTTTCGTCATGTTTACTGGCGAGGAGGCGCCGAGCGCGGTCGAGAATCAAACACCGCGTCTCCGCCTCGGCTCATAAAATATGCAAATGCGAAATGTTCACACGCCACGCTGCAAAGCTCGAAAATAATCAAAATGCAAAAAAAAAAAAAAAAGCCACGATTCGAAGAATAAACGTCTTCCAAGACGGCAGCGTTTGCTCGTTAGCTCACTCGCTCACAGTCTGTGGATGCGCCAACACCGCAAACTCACCGGCTAAAAATAAAAGCCGGCAAAATAGTTGCATGCTCCCAAGTCAACACGACACACACACACACACACACACACACACACACACACACACACACACACACATTGGGAAAGTGAGGCAGAGCACAGGGAGCAGCGTGTCCCAAGGAGACAGATTGTCTTTTAATTGGTTGAAAACTGCAGAGCTTTAAGAAGGCCTACAGGGGAGGACGCAACACACACACACACTACCTACACACACAGACACACACGCACGCACACAATGTCCTCTGTGATCGGAAGGAGTCAGTCCCACCACACTGGCTGCTGTAATGAGCTGAACTCAGGCCAGTCTGTGTGTGTGTGTGTGTGTGTGTGTGTGTGTGTGTGTGTGTGTGTGTGTGTGTGTGTGCATGTGCGCGTGCGGACCTGCTGATACCATCAAAATGAGCGAGAAAAGAAAGATGGAGCACAGATTGAGGGTCAGTGGAGTGTGTGTGTGTGTGTGTGTGTGTGTGTGTGTGTGTGTGTGTGTGTGTGTGTGCGTGTGGTTCATTTGGCTTTTGCTTTGCCACACAACACATCCAAAATATAGACGAGATCCACCACGCCTTGTCTGTGCAGCACACACACATCCATGTCCACCCAGGAAGAAGAAAATATTTTGCCCCCTGCCCCCCAACTCTCTGCCGTCACTCTAGTATCACCGCGGCGTGACATCGTACCTTTCTTGACAAAGAAAAAGCAAACAAAAACAAAAGGAAAGAAATTGTACATTCACTTATAAGAAAAGTTACAGAGAGCGACACTGCCACCTACTGTGGTGGATGTGCAATTGCTCTTCGTTCTTGTGTGCAGCGTGCGTACCTCCTGACGGTGCGCAGCAAGGTGGAGCGTGCCTCGTTGTGAAAGGCGATGATGATGGAAGTCGGGGGGAGCTTGGCGTCGTAGCGCAACGAGCTGCACCTGCACGCAAAAAAATAAATAAAAAATTGGCAAACAGTAATATCGAGCGCTGTGTTATCTTCGCAAATCTCTCCCGCCCACACACCGACGTGCACGGGCGCATACTTTTCTGCTGAAGTGACACACATGTGATCACGGCTGCGGAACATGAATTATAAATGAGCAAGCCGAGCTCATTAAAAAACAGCCCGCAACAATGGGAAAGCGGAGGCCGCCGCCGCTGGATCGGCACACTTTTCTTCGCAAGAAAACATGCGCAGACGCACACACACGCACAGCATAAAGAGGACGCTGGCCTTTCATCGTGAGATTGATGGATGGTTAACATTTTGAAACAAAAGCAGCTGTCTGCCTCACCTGTGGCCTTTCTACTCTGTGTGTGTGTGTGTGTGTGTGTGTGTGTGTGTGTGTAACGCGGTGACCTGCTAAAGTGTCCTTGAGCCTGACAGGAAATGTGAGCTCGTGCAGCGTGAGCGCCCGGCCGTGAAATAAGCCTATCAGGAGATCATTAAGCGGCAATTAGTTTTTTTGTTTGACGAGAAAAAAGGTAGAAGGGGGGGGGGGTGGACGCAACAGCTCGGAAGGTAACAAAAGTCGGGTGCACCGGACACAAATTAAGCCTCAAAGTACGCATTAACCCTTGAAGCAGCAGATTGAACACAGCGGCACTTGAAGGCACACGAAATAGCAGTACTCGCAGTCACGCATTCTTTATCCTCTGCAAAGAATGATTGGTATTAGTGCTGTACCGATGAGCTGAGAGCTTGCCCGATGGACGATATGTTGGTCTGTCGGTCTTGTACTGCCCAAGGTGGCCAAGGCGAGGCACGACTGCATGTTTTGACAAAGTTCACAATCCTGCCGTGCTATTTTTCCTCATTAATGACACGTTTCAAAACGTTTTGTTGAGTTTTATACGGACGGACGAAACGGGCAAAAAGTAAGCAATAACCCTCGAAGCAGCAGATTGAACACAGCGGCACTTGTAGGCACGCAAAATAGTAGCACTCACAATCACACGTTCTTTGTATGATTGGTATTAGCGCCGCACTGATGAGCTGAGAGCTTGCCCGATGGACAACATGTTGGTCTGCCTCACTTGTACTTTTACTCTCATTTGCTGCGTGCGCCTCTCTTTGTTCGTACCGATGTTTGTTTGTTTGTTTTTACTCTCGGGTAGGCCCTCCGTTTGTTTCCAAAGAAAGTGAAAATCGCTTGCTTGGTTGCCTGCGGCTGTGTCATTAGCAAGACGAAGCCAACGACTTCTTGACACCGTCGAAGGAGAGTTCAGCATGACAACGTTGTTTGTCTCTGCGGAGAGAGACAGCATCGGTGTTATTACCAAACGTCTTGGCGGAAATAATGCCGCCTGCTATTTGCGGCGGGGGCCGCCACCCTCCCGGTCCTCTCCCCCCTTCCTCCTCCACTCCTCCTTCCTCAGCTTCCTATTGTCTCGCAGCCTCTTGCCAAGAAAGAGATTCTCCCCACTGTGTGCACACACACACACACACACACACACACACACACACACACGCGTATATATTTCTCCTATCGCATCCCATCATGCACCTCTGTGCCGCCATCTCCACTTTTGCCGCACTTGATTTATGCAGCAGCTCTAGCCCAGAGCAGCGATCGGGAGATAAAGGCCGACCTGCAACACACACACACACACACACACACACACACACACACACACAAAATGGCGGGCACAGATGTCCAGACAACGTTTGCGCTGACAGACGACTGATGTTGGAGCTGATATGAACCCGCTCGCATACTCTTCAAGCGTCATGCTCGGAATGAAGAGACAGGAACTCCCATCGTGAGACTCGCGGGGCGAGTCAAGGACGAGGACGTGAGGAAGAGGAGGAGGTCACGAGGAAGAGGAGGAGAGACGAGGACGGAAGGGAAAGGGCACGGTAACGACGAGGAAGATGAGGCCGCAGGGGAGACGTGAGCGTGTGAAAAAGGAAAATGCGGGCAACAGGAGGATGAGGGGGGGGGAAGGGGGGGGTGCGAGTGAGTTGAAGATTGAAGGGCGAGGACACGGGGAAGACAAAAACAAGACGGCGCTAAAGGGCGAACGAGAACGTGAGTGACGGCGGCGCGCTAATCTGCCGGGGGTGGTCGGTCGTCACGCCGGATGGCTTTTCGACGCCCACCTGCTGTCAATCATCCACCAAAAATGTGCGCATCCTTTCACAGGTTGCCACTTTGACAGCGGACGCCCATTTTTGTACGTCACGAATGTGTCGGGTGACGCGGAGTGAGAAAGGCGCTAAGCGCTTCGACGTCGAAAACTGCGAAAGATGCATAGGGAGGCACGCACGAGGACAGATGATTATTTTTTTTTTTTGCTTTGACTTGTAAGCACCGTCTTGAGATATGAAATATTCCTTATCCTCTGCATAGAACAAGCAATATTTGTGCCGTAATGATGAGCTAAGAGGAGTTGAGATATCGGAAAGGATGGCGTTATACTGCCCCTGGTGGCCAAGGCGTGCGCAGCAGATCGAGCAGTGCAAGATGCGTTCAACTGAAGCAGAAAGCGTGCGTTGAATTATTTTTCGTTACATTTATGCTTCCAGCCATTTTCTCAGGAGCCCATCCCAAATTTCATGACCTCATCAGGACTCACTTCGCAAGTCATTCATGAAATGCAAACCAAAATCAGCATTCCTCCCTTGGCTTGTTGTCGTGGCCGCCCGCCCGCCCGCCCGCCCGCCTTGCCTGCAGTGCAAAAACGGCGTTTCTTTCTCTTTGAAGAACATGAGGCCAGTGCACGGGTGTGCATGTGCAAATGAGGTTTTGCGCTCACATGAAAATAACGAAGGAACTCTGCTCGAATCATTAGTCAGGAGGAACGTTGGAGAACTCTGCAATACATGTGACCAACAAGGCACTCGAAAGCAGCATTCTACATGGACCTTTCTCAAAAACTCCGCCACGCTCTTTGACAACGAGGCACTCTACAGTCGCCACACAAGTGCAAAGCAATTGACCGACAATACACTGGCTGTCAAGTCAAACTAAAAAACAAAACAAAAAAAACTCCACTCTTCTGCCTCTCTGTGAGACTTGCAGATACTTAGAGCGGACAATGAGGCACTCTAAAGCGCAGCAGTCTACATGCAAGCTGTATGCAAGCTGCCAAGTCAAACTTACAAAAAAGAAGATAATTCTGCCTGACCTGTTTTTTTTTTTTTTTACATTTCTCTGTGGGACGTGCACACACTCACAGGTGACAATGAGGCACTCTAAATCGCAGCAGCCTACACGCAAACTCTCAAGTCAAACTTAAAAAAAAAAAAACATAAAATGATAATAAAATGATAATGTTGCTTAACCTGTTTTTTTTTTTTTTTTTTTTTTGCATTTCTCTGTTGGACGTGCACACACTCACAAGTGATAACGAGGCACTCTAAAGCCCAGCAGTCTACATGCAAACCCTCAAGTCAAACCTAAAAATAAAAAAATAAAAAAGATAATTCTGCCCGACCCGGTTTTTTCCCTACATTTCTCTGTGGGACGTGCTCACACTCACAAGTGACAACGAGGCACTCTAAATCGCAGCAGTCTACATGCTAGCTGTCAAATAAAACTTTTACAAAGTAATGAAAATTCTGCCCCATCCGTTCCTTTTGCATTTCTCTGCGGGATGTGCGCACACCTCACAGCTGACAACGAGGCACTCTAAAGTGACGACAGTACCCCACAAGCCCAAGTCCGCATGCCGGTTGCCATGTTAGGCTTAAAAAAAAAACCTCCGTTTTTGGACATTTCCAGCAATTATCTCCAAACATGTCGAACGTATTCGTTCAGGAACATCTGCGACGTAAGCTTTCCAGGCTCCGTGTGGACAAGCGTCCTCCAAGGTAGCGCGCTGCCGTGCTGCACTTTCTTTCAGGCGCGACAAGACGACCGTCATGAAACATTCCGGCAATCTGCTGAAGTGTACTTCAAGGTTATGTTGCGTGTACAAGTGCACCCAAATGGAGTGTTGTGTGTACAAGTGGACTCAAACACACAAATCCTTTTTGATTGTCTGCTGTCTGTCAGTCAGTCCCACTGAGCGACCATCGGTGGCGCGAGTGAGACGGAGATGAAATTGTCCAGATTTTCTATTTACAGTATGGCTAGACCAGACAGACATATTGACGTCTAAAATGACGCCTGGCAACCAAGCGAAATGGAACGTTCTTTTCGCAAATTGCTTTCTACTACACTGAGGTGCTGATTTAACCCTTTGGGGGGGGGGGGGGGCAGCGGTGGGCATCTTATGATGTCATCGGGTGCGTGAAAGGGTCACGTTGGTTTAATTGCTGGAAGAAAAAAAAAATACAGTCACACAAAAAAAACAATTCATAGTATGTCCACCAAAACAAACACACACACACACACACACACACACACACACACACACACACACACACACCCAAATCGCTGCAGTCAGCCGTCTTGGAACAATTGGAGCGATTCATCCCAAATGTGTTTTCAGCTGGCATCTTTTGTGCAACATCTGCACAGACTGTTCAGAATCGACGTCTCCAGCTTCTTGTCCGCATCTATTCTATTTTGGCGGAATTTTGCCAGCGCGCGTGCGAGCAGCGTGTATGCCGGCTTGCGACCGGCCCAGCGGTGCAATTCGCAAAGGCCTCAAGGTCTGTTTTTGTTTTTGCAGCCCTCTCGAGGAGAAAAGCGAGTTTCACAAAAAAAAAAAGTCTTGCTGCAAAGTTGGAAGACTTCGGCCTTTTTGCGTCTCCCAACGATTTGATGCACTTCACAAGCCTGAACAGTTTCTGATGTTGATTGGGTCAAAGACGACAAAGACGACGACAACAAATGTAGTTTAGCTCTCATGTTTTTGGTTTTTCTTGTGCAGAACTTAATCCCACTCAAGCGATCGTTATTTTAATCCTATTTGCTCGGACATGCTGATGAAACGAAATTACTGCGGCCCATTTAGCACGCACGCACGCACACGTCGTAATATGCAGAAGAAAAATGTATATTGCACTCGTTTTGTTGTTTTTTATGTCCTTATTATATATACTCACAGCATTAAAAGACGCCATTGAGCTTCGGAAATTGAGCTTTTTCCATTCGGGCAGCTCAAATTCAGTGGAAATAATCCTCTTCAAAACAACAATAGTGCGGCCATGTGCCCCGTTGTGTAACGACACGGAAATGTGTTGACACAGCGTACCTCTCTCGTGGTTTAGCGCGTCCTTTTGAGTTTAAAAACTGCCGTGGGCGCAGCGGATTGGATCGACAGTGGTACCTCGAGTTTAGAAATGAATTGGTTCCGGAAGGGATATTCTGAGCTAGAAAATGTAAGTGGAGACACGTTTTCCATGTAAAAGCCCTAATCCGTTCCAAGACCCCCCAAAATTCAGACATCAATGTCTTCGAAAGCATAAAAATGTATTAAAAATGTAAGTGGAGACGCGTTTTCCATGTAAAAGCCCTAATCCGTTCCAAGACCCCCCAAAATTCAGACATCAATGTCTTCGAAAGCATAAAAATGTATTAAAAATGTAAGTGGAGACGCGTTTTCCATGTAAAAGCCCTAATCCGTTCAAGACCCCCCAAAATTCAGACATCAATGTCTTCGAAAGCATAAAAATGTATTAAAAATGTAAGTGGAGACGCGTTTTCCATGTAAAAGCCCTAATCCGTTCAAAACCCCCCCAAAATTCAGACATCAATGCCTTCGAAAGCATAAAAATGTATTAAAAATGTAAGTGGAGACGCGTTTTCCATGTAAAAGCCCTAATCCGTTCAAAACCCCCCCAAAATTCAGACATCAATGCTTTCGAAAGCATAAAAATGTATTAAAAATGTAAGTGGAGACGCGTTTTCCATGTAAAAGCCCTAATGCGTTCCAAGACCCCCCAAAATTCAGACATCAATGTCTTCGAAAGCATAAAAATGTATTAAAAATGTAAGTGGAGACGCGTTTTCCATGTAAAAGCCTAATCCGTTCCAAACCCCCAAAATTCAGACATCAATGCTTTGAAAGCATAAAAATGTATTAAAAATGTAAGTGGAGACGCGTTTTCCATGTAAAAGCCTAATCCGTTCCAAGACCCCAAAATTCAGACATCAATGTCTTGAAAGCATAAAAATGTATTAAAAATGTAAGTGGAGACACGTTTTCCATGTAAAAGCCCTAATCCGTTCAAAACCCCCCCAAAATTCAGACATCAATGCCTTCGAAAGCATAAAAATGTATTAAAAATGTAAGTGGAGACGCGTTTTCCATGTAAAAGCCTAATCCGTTCAAAACCCCAAAATTCAGACATCAATGCTTTGAAAGCATAAAAATGTATTAAAAATGTAAGTGGAGACACGTTTTCCATGTAAAAGCCTAATCCGTTCCAAGAAACCCCAAAATTCAGACATCAATGTCTTCGAAAGCATAAAAATGTATTAAAAATGTAAGTGGAGACGCGTTTTCCATGTAAAAGCCCTAATCCGTTCAAAAACCCCCCAAAATTCAGACATCAATGCCTTCGAAAGCATAAAAATGTATTAAAAATGTAAGTGGAGACGCGTTTTCCATGTAAAATCCCTAATCCGTTCAAAACCCCCCCAAAATTCAGACATCAATGTCTTCGAAAGCATAAAAATGTATTAAAAATGTAAGTGGAGACGCGTTTTCCATGTAAAAGCCCTAATCCGTTCCAAGACCCCCCAAAATTCAGACATCAATGTCTTCGAAAGCATAAAAATGTATTAAAAATGTAAGTGGAGACGCGTTTTCCATGTAAAAGCCCTAATCCGTTCCAAGACCCCCCAAAATTCAGACATCAATGTCTTCGAAAGCATAAAAATGTATTAAAAATGTAAGTGGAGACACGCTTTCCATGTAAAAGCCCTAATCCGTTCAAAAAACCCCCAAAATTCAGACATCAATGTCTTCGAAAGCATAAAAATGTATTAAAAATGTAAGTGGAGACGCGTTTTCCATGTAAAAGCCCTAATCCGTTCAAAAACCCCCCAAAATTCAGACATCAATGTCTTCGAAAGCATAAAAATGTATTAAAAATGTAAGTGGAGACGCGTTTTCCATGTAAAAGCCCTAATCCGTTCCAAGACCCCCCAAAATTCAGACATCAATGTCTTCGAAAGCATAAAAATGTATTAAAAATGTAAGTGGAGACGCGTTTTCCATGTAAAAGCCCTAATCCGTTCAAAACCACCCCAAAATTCAGACATCAATGTCTTCGAAAGCATAAAAATGCATCCAAATATGTAGCAAATACATGTTCCAATTAGATTATTGCACAATAAATTAAAGTTGTGCAGAATGTAAAAAACAAGAACTAAAATGATGGTCATTTAACTTTTAACTGCATCCTCATTGGTTTTTTTTTCTTTTTTTGCCCTTTTTAGTTCATGTTCTCTCTCCAAAGGTTTTCTCTGGTCCCCATTTGATCGTGGTCACCTACCAGGGCCACAAAGCCCCCCCATCACCGAGCTCCTCATGCCATTGGGACACAAAACCACAACAAGGGAACCGTTCAGGGAGACGGGAAGATATTTGACATCTGAATTGGCTTTTTTGCAACATGCCATGCGGATTTGAGCTACGGTGATCTTTGATTTCAAGTGGGCGAATTCCACGAATCAAGTCCTGGCCGTAAACAAACACCTCCTGCAAGAAAAGGACGGGCCGCGTTTTATCTCGGAAGTCAAGCGGGAAGTTCATTTTGGATGGGGTTTTTTTTTTTTGTGGCGGCGCGACAGGAAATGAAGTGCGTCAACGCCGCCACCGCCGCCGCCGCCGCCGCCGCCGCCGCCGCCTCACGCTCGTTAGTCTTTGTTGTCGACCGCCCGTCGATGTTTCATTTGTTCTACCGTGAGGCTGACGGAGAAATAACGCCGTGGAAAATCACGTCTGAATCACTGCGTGCAAAACGTCAACAACTTTTCTGGAATTGGGAGGGTTTTTTTTAATTTCTATTTGTTCTTCCCCCCGACTCAAATATTTTCTATGATTTTGCTCTTTTTAGGACACTCAAGTAGCAGCACTTTTCTCATCAAGGTGGCAAGCCGCAGTTTGTCCCAGCTGATGTGGGGCAGCGGCGGTGAATGACTTCAACTGGTCGCCATCCAATCGCAAAACACATGGAGACAAACAATGGACTGGTCGCTTGCCAATTGCAGGTCGCCATCGGCCAAACATACACGAAAACATCGGCGCAAAAACTTTCTCAATCATGAAATCCATCCTTTTTCAATTTCATTAGCGAACTGCCAGGCAAACGCGCGAAGCGTTAGCTCACCGCGCTGCCCCTAAAGTTGTCCTTTTCTCGGAAATTGCAGCGGTTAGCGTGTCGGGAATGTAAATAAAGGAGACAAAAGCCTTTAGCGAGCCCTAAAACACTTTGGAAATGTTCGTTAATTGCCGACCGCCGCGACTAACAAGACAAACAAAGATGCTAGCTAGTCTAAATGTAAATTTTCTGCGCGCGCGACTGCAGCGCATGAATAAATAACGAGCCAATAAAGGAAGCCTTCTGGGACGGAGGTGAGCAGCAGCGCTGCTGAGGCGGAATGTCAAAGAAGGGGAAAGCGACCGCTCAGCTCACGCACTTCGAGGTGGCTCAGAGCCGCACAATTTAAAAAAAAAAAAAAAAAGGCGCTTTTAATGGCCCCGCGGATGTCCTCGATGAGCTCTCTCGCTACACGAGCCAAATGTTTGGAACGCTTCGCTTTACTCCTCCCAACTCGTTAAGTGTTACCATCACTCTTTAGGTTTCCCTCGCAAGGTTGCAAAAACGATTAGGAACGGAAACGTCTTGGAGAAAAGCTGCCGGCGGGGTAATCAGGAAGTTCCCCGAAAACAAAACAAAAAAAAAAAAAAACGCCATTGCTCATGTGAAAAACGAATGTTCAATTCCTGTCGGTTAAAGCGAGCTTATTCTTATCGGCGCCAACATGTTTGATTGTTTTCTTTCCATTGAAATTACGCTCATTTTACATTGATGCTAACAAATGCTACTGGAGCTACTAATTGTGTTTATGCTAATGCTAACCAAGTCTCACTTCTAGATGTCACTAACAGACTCAACTTCTTGCCCACTGCACTTTTATACCGTTTTTTGTTTGTTTTCCATCCGAACACGTGCTTATATTCCAACGAGAAGTGGATGCTAATGATTTTTGCTCTGATTTTCTTCGTAAAGCTAAAGTTAGCTTGTCGGTGATGTTTGATGGATGCTACATTGGCAGAATGAACTCAGCCTGTCACTTGAGAATGTTTTTGTTTTTAAAGAACAACTGTGGCGAATTTGGATTGGCTTCATGTGAATTTGAGGTCTGAGAAGAGTCGACGGGTGATTTCCAAGCAGGTCTGCATTTTTGTATGGTGGTGTGCCGTTTGTTGGTTTTTTTCTTTCAATGCGGAACGCGTGCCTTGCCTCGGTAAAGCTTGGGAAAGTCTGCACTCAACCATCCAGTGTTGTGACGAAACGCAAAGTCAGCACGTTTTCTACCAGCCGGTCTTTGTGGACATTAAACATCGGCCAAGGTGAGCGGCGGTTGGCCGGTCCAGCGAGCCCGGCGGGATCTTTTGTCAAATTGTAATACGCGCTGGCACGCTTTGCTTAATCCTGTCCTGCTGATGGCTAATCCAAATGGAGCGCTGAATAGCCTTGAAGCTAATAGCTTCCCAGGAGCCGACACCCCCGCTCAACCCCGCACCCCCCCCCGCCGGCGCTTCACGCCCTGCGGCCATTAAAACCTGCTTCCATTTTTTGGGGTCTTTTTTTTCTCTTCGGTCCTCCTCCGCCTTTGCTGCCCTTTTCATCCTCTTGGGAGGCTGCAACGGACGCAAGCAAGAAGAATAAAATAGAAGCGCTTTGATGGGATCAGCTTGTTAAGTGAATAAACCGAGTGTTAACTGAATAAATGTGCTGTGCAATTTTTGTTCTTTTGGCTGCTAACGAGCACGCGGTGGGCACCAATAGTGAGAACGTGATAGGCTGTCCACTGTCGTGACCGCCGTCCCAGAAAGGGGGAATAACGGTTGCTGCAGCGAGGAAGTCGTTACTTCGCACAGTGGTACCTCTACTTACGAAATTGTTTGTTTGTTTGTTTATTGAACATAAAACATATACAGTAATAATTTGACAGAAAATAAGGTAAGTAAAATGGTAATATCAAAAATGAATTGGTTCTGGAAGAAATTTCTGAACGAGAAAATGTTGTAAGTCAAGACGCGTTTTCCATGTAAAAGCCCTAATCCGTTCCAAGCCCCGCCCAAAATTCAGCCAGAAATGTTTTCTAAAGCATAAAAATGCATCCAAATATTGAACAAATACATGTTCCAATTAGATGATTGCACAATAAATGAAAGTTGTGCAAAATGTAAAAAACAAAGAATATAGACGAAAAATGATGGTCATTTCGCTTTTAACTGCGTCCTCATCATTTGTTTTTTTTTGCCCTCTTGAGTTGATGTTCTCTCTCAGAAGTGGTTTTTGCCTGCCGTTTTGTTAAGAACTAATCCAAGCACATTTGCCTTTGTCGGCTTTTAACAATTCTTCGAAAATGTCCAAGGCAAACATCGGCAGAGTGAGCGATCGCGTGACTGGTGAACACTTTTTTTCTGGGAGATTCACATTTACGTAAAAATATCGGAACAGCTCAAGTGGCCGAGGGCTAAATGACGAGGACACCGCATCGACACATCTCGATCTGCACACAGACAAATACGGTCGAGGTAGCCTCTTAGCCAATGGGATGCCAGGATGATGCTCGGTAGTAGCCAATAGCAGAGCAGCTAGAAGTGTGTTGCGTTCAGGAAACTCGGAGCTGCAAGTCGCAGCCCACACTGTATTTTTATTATCTTGAAATTTCTTCACAACTCGAGGCAATATTTTCCTGTTGAGGCGTTTTCGTATGAAATAACAACACAGACGTGAGCGGGGTGTTATTTATTTATTTATTTTTAATGATTCCGACATGGAGGGAATCCATTTTGTGCGCTGCGGGCACCTCATTAGAGCGTGATGGAGTTTTGTTGGCAGCAACACGAAGACGAAGAAGAAGAAGAAGAAGAAGAAGAAGGTGACAGAAGATGCAAGATGCGTTTATAGCGCCGGCTCGTTAGAGCCCCGTCACGCCTTCTGCACCGGCGGCGTGTGAAGCGCGGGCCGCGAAGCCTGCTTCTTCTTCTTCTTTTTTTTTTTTTGCGTAGCTTGCACTGCGCTCACTTGCTTCTCTAACTTGCCGTCTCCATCCCATAATAGTTCCAATGACAGCCAGTGGCTTGAAACTCTGGCTCATCTTCTTGGAGGAGGAAGAGGAGGAAGAGGAAGGCTGTTTCGGGAGGGTTTATGGTCTGCTGAGAATGAGCCGGGCCAGCTCTTAAACGAGCGCCGTTTAGGGGGACCACCGTGTAAGCGGGGGGGGGCGGGGGCGGGGGGGAATCCGGGGCCATCATTCTATTGGTTTGCTCCATTCGGCTAATTGCCGGCATTGATGTCAAATGAAACGGGCGCGCTGTCTCGTTGAGGCTGAGCGAAGGACTGGCAAGCTAAGTCGACGGCGAGCGGGGCGAGCTTCCCCCCGACACGTTTTCACACGTCGCCCTTCATTTCGAAACGAGAGCGTCGGCACGTATCGTCATAGCCTCGGTTTCAAACAAAAAAAACAAACAGCGATTGCGTCATGAGCACGGAAGGAGGCTGATTCCGTGTGCGACTTTGGTATTGTGACTTGAAATGATCCCAAAAGGTCACACCTTGGGGCTCACGTTGGTTGTTTTTCCTCGGACGCGGTGATTTCTTCAAAATCAGAGTGGAGGTACAAAATGGCACCAGAGAGAGGATTTTTTTTTTTTTTCCCCCCCTCACAGATCATTTTAGTGACGTTTATGCTGAAAGTATGTATTCCAGGGGCGGGTGGCGCAACCTCTACCTTTGACCCTGGAGAACCCCCGGGGTCAAATTTGGCCATAATCGTAAATTAGGATTAAAGCATGAAATATTTGAAAAAAAAAACGTATATTTTGGTGTTCAGTGAACATATAGCAGTCATTTAATGTAGAATTTATCATTTTCCAATGAAGAAAAGGGGTCTTGGGTCTCCAGGGTTAATTGAAGCTTTTTTTTGGGGGGTGGGGGGGGGGGTTTCAAGGTTCCCCTTGCGTGTGACTTTTTGTTAGATTTTTTTTTTTTCTGACCCTGTTGATGAATGCAACATTTTGTCATCGTTCTCCCTGCCCACTATTGGGGCTCGATTGATGCAAATGAGAACCGAACTGAGATTGGGAGTGTGAGGTGAACTCTGCCGGCTGAGCTGAAGCGACAACATTGCATGAGCCCAAAACATCATCCTCATCATCGGCCGTCGCTGCTTTCCACGACATTCACCAGGCGGGACGAAGGTATGAGCGTGTGCGTGTGTGTGTGTGTGTGTGTGTGTGTGTGTGTGTGTGGGCACACGCCAGATGGAGCATGACGACTCCCGGCGGCGCAGCTGTCCGAGCCAATACACCGGAGCGGTGCACCTCTTCATCACGTTAAATAAGCCCCCATAGCACGCACACGCGCAGGCGGGGGGAAACAGACACAGCCGCCACCTGCTGTGGCCCTCGGCTGGGAGCCGCTGTCTGTGTTGCTTACCCCCCCCCCCCCCCAACCCCTTCTTGTGCGTAAGATGTCTTTGTTTCCACACAGATGTGACTCAGTCGTGTCTCGCTGCATTGGTGTGTGCGCAAACGAGCGCGGTGATTTACACTAAGTGAACAAAATCATAAACACCGGGGGGGGGGGGTGGATGAACATTAAAAACGGGAGCGCTTTGAAAAAAGAAGCTAACAAACGACGCGTTGTGTTTACAAAACCAATCGCAGGGAAGTGCGGTTGTCGCGACGGTGTCCGCCTTCGTCAAGGATGTTATTGAATTTGCGCCAGCAGGGGGCGCACGCACGGGGACGCATTTCATGAAGTGAGCCTCCTCGCACGCGCGCCCGGCGTGAACTGCCGGGACGTTCGTAAATGCCCTCAACATGTCGGCCAACATTACGGGGCATTCATTGAAAATGAACTAAATGCGCGCGTAATCAAAAATAGCTTTGTCTCGTCCACAAAAGTCAAAACCAAAGGAAAATCCAAACGATGAAAACTCTCAAGTGGTTGAATGCGCGTGCGCAGATGATGCTCATGAGGCGACAAACTTCCTCACCCTTGTCAAAAGTCAAATCAGGCAGAACTGATGTTCAGGCTGAGTATGTGCGTGCGCGAGTGTGCGCGAGTGTGTGTGTGTGTGTGTGCGCGTGTAAGCAGCCATCTTATTGTTGAACCTTGATTGTGCTTCTGAATTTAATGCGCGCGCGTGTGTGTGTGTGTGTGTGTTTGTTTGTTTCTGGGAAGCTCTCCAAATTAGGACTCACCCTCCAATCACCAGCTGCTTACCTCAGATAGCTACACACGCACACAAGCGCCCTTATACACACACACACACACACACACACACGCGCACCATGACCAATACTGGAATGACGAGTTTGTGTACATATATGAGCAGGAATTTATATACATTCAGTATATATATATATATCTCGCACCGGATCGTCAATTGATTGACAACTACGCTGGGAATCGATTCATCCTTCAGAGGCCTCGTTGAACTTTCAACGGTTGCGCAACAATTCCAACGGTTTCCGAGGTTACCGCCTGACCACCGAAAGCCGAAGTTTGTCCCAGAGCGGACGGAAGGACGGAAGGACGGCCTTCGCACACCTGGCTGCCACACTTTTTTTTTTTTCTCTGGTTGCTATGACGACGGGCCGGGGCATCGACGAAAGGTAGCTTGCATCGTTCCTCAGAGCCATGCCGGCACAGATGAATCATCTGTGATTCAGCGCTCGTCTAGCGATGCCTTGGAGCCGAATGTCGCAGGAAGCCGAGCTGAGCGAGTGGCTTGTTCGCTTTGCCGTCCTCGAGCGATCGCTCGCTCCCCAACGCCGCTCGTCTCTCCATCCGTCACATCTCAAAAAATCGACGCCTTCAAATACAAGTTCAGTGAACATATAGCAGTCATTTAATGTAGAATTTATCATTTTCCAATGAAGAAAAGGGTCTTGGGTCTCAGGGTTAATTGAAGCTTTTTGGGGGGTGGGGGGTTTCAAGGTTCCCTTGCGTGTGACTTTGTTAGATTTTTTTTTCTGACCCTGTTGATGAATGCAACATTTTGTCATCGTTCTCCCTGCCCACTATTGGGGCTCGATTGATGCAAATGAGAACCGAACTGAGATTGGGAGTGTGAGGTGAACTCTGCCGGCTGAGCTGAAGCGACAACATTGCATGAGCCCAAAACATCATCCTCATCATCGGCCGTCGCTGCTTTCCACGACATTCACCAGGGGGGACGAAGGTATGAGCGTGCGCGTGTGTGCGTGTGTGTGTGTGTGTGTGTGTGTGTGTGTGTGTGTGTGTGTGTGTGTGTGTGTGTGTGTGTGTGGGCACACGCCAGATGGAGCATGACGACTCCCGGCGGCGCAGCTGTCCGAGCCAATACACCGGAGCGGTGCACCTCTTCATCACGTTAAATAAGCCCCCATAGCACGCACACGCGCAGGCGGGGGGAAACAGACACAGCCGCCACCTGCTGTGGCCCTCGGCTGGGAGCCGCTGTCTGTGTTGCTTACCCCCCACCTCCCCCCAACCCCTTCTTGTGCGTAAGATGTCTTTGTTTCCACACAGATGTGACTCAGTCGTGTCTCGCTGCATTGGTGTGCGCAAACGAGCGCGTGATTTACACTAAGTGAACAAAATCATAAACACCGGGGTGGATGAACATTAAAACGGAG